>CAKAOI010031655.1:0-21374 GCA_916701655.1 Sebastiscus albofasciatus | reverse complement strand
AAGGTCAAGGTACATCAGTGTCAGATCGCACCATCCGTCGCTGTTTGAGCCAAAGTGGACTTAATGGATGACAACCCAGGAGGACACCAAATCATAAAGAAGCGAGACTGGAATTTGCCAAAATGCATATTGACAAGCCACAAAGCTTCTGGGAGAATGTCCTTTGGACAGATGAGACAAAACTGGAGCTTTTTGGCAAATCACATCAGCTCTATGTTCACAGACGCAAAAATGAAGCATCCAAAGAAAAGAACACTGTACCTAATGTGAAACATGGAGGAGGCTCGGTTATGTTCTGGGGCTGCTTTGCTGCATCTGGCACAGGGTGTCTTGAATCTGTGCAGGGTGCAATGAAATCTGAAGACTGTCAAGGCATCAGAAAGCCTGGTCTCAGTCGCAGGTCATGGGTCCTCCAACAGGATAATGACCCAAAACACAGCTAAAAACACCCAAGAATGGCTAAGAACAAAACATTGGACTATTCTGAAGTGGCCTTCTATGAGCCCTGATCTAAATCCTATTGAACATCTGTGGAAGGAGCTGAAACATGCAGTCTGGAGAAGGCACTTTTCAAACCTGAGACAGCTGGAGCAGTTTGCTCACGAGGATTGGGCCAAAATAGCTGTCGACAGGTGCAGAAGTCTCATTGAGAGTTACAGAAATCGCTTGATTGCAGTGATTGCCTCAAAAGGTTGTGCAACAAAATATTAAGTTAAGGGTACCATCATTTTTGTCCAGGCCAGTTTCATTAGTTTGTTTTTTAAAATGATTCTGTTGAACCACAATTCAAAAGCAATGTCTGATTTTCATTAGTTCATTTTCAGTACATTTTTATTTATTATTACTTTTGTCAGTTTGAAGTTATTTCAGTGACCATTGTGGGTTTTTCTTTCTTTAACGGAAGGGTACCAACAATTTTGTCCACGTCTATAGTCTGGTTGAGTCTTACAGATGAGTTAGTGTTACCAACGGTGTTAGGATCAGTCTACACAATATGTAGATATTCAGCAAACAGACTGACTGACTTCTCATTTTCTTGCATTATGAAAATGTCTTGCTGGAAGTTGAAACATTGTCAACTTGAGCAGATGTGTCTCCTCAGCTTGTGTCCCCTGGAAAGAACCTGCCTCTGCTCTCTCCACTGACTTTGTTTACCTTCATACTAACTTTGCATTGTGTTAATTGTGTTAATTGCATGTTTAATCACAGTTAGGTTGACAGACATGTTACTATTTAATACATTTACTGTACAACTTGAGAACTAAGGTTTGAGTTTCAGCCTGACGGTTGCAGCTCTGTTCTTCCTTCTGGGACAAAACAGCCCATCAGTCTCTCTCTCACTGAGGTAAACGTTGCCAGCTGTCCCATAAAGACGGCGTCACCAGCAGGAAAGCCGCCACTGCGGGTCCGATCCAGACAGATGAGGGAATGGATTCAAGGTGAGTGACGTCAAGAAGGAGCATTCAAGAGCTTATCCGAGAAAGCTAAAGTTGATAGAGCTTGTGGAGATGGTGTGCAGGTTGCAAAGGATACACTGCCTCAGGAGTATGTCTTTGTTTCAATTGATTGATGCACAGATGTCAATCATTAAATCTGTTACAGGGGGAACTCACTGGACAGAAGGCAATCTTTGTTGCAACATACGGGGATACAACATCGGGTGGGTGTAAAGTACAAAGTGTCATTAATCTATAGGAGTCCTGCAGCATCCTTGAGTGTCCTCCCTTTCTGCCCTAGGGGTGGCAATGTTGATTTGTTGGTCTGTCAATTAAGAACTGTTAAACGGAATCCCATGAAGTTTTGTGCAGATATTCATGGTGTGCAGATGATGAAACCTAATGACTCTGGTAAACCCCTGACTTTTCCTTTAGCGTCACCAGCAGGTCAACATTTTTACTTATCAAGTAAAATATCTCAACATCCACTAGAGCAATGGCTCTCAACATTTTTCCTGAAGGGACCCCTTTTCCATCATTAAGTAAACCAATGAGCCCTGACTAAGTTTATGGATATCTTATACTCAATGCATAATAACAACAGCACAAATCAACTGATAAACTGCACATTTAAGCCAAATAATGAACACAGTAACTGAAGGAAGTTTGTGTAAAACAAGCACTTTGGATAAGGTTGGAACGGATTATTTGTTGTAAATATTGCATCAGATATGAGATTATTTTAGGAACATTTAATACAATTCTCTGTATTGTGTATTTTTTTGATTTTTTAAAAAGCATCCTTATTAATAGGCTTCTTTTTTGACAAATTCTGTGTTTTCTTCTCCCTGATGCTTGCCCATTGTTCTATTAGCTCTTTGGTTGTTTTAACGGCGTACTTTTCTAATTTTAAAATGTATATCTTAGATAATAATCCAAACTTTAAAAATAACAATTTAATTTAGTGAAATGAGATGTTTGAGAGTGATCCAGTCTGAGGGTCGTGGATGAACAGTTCTCTGTTAGTTGACTAGTGTCTATCTGCCTACATCAACAAACAAAACAACAAAACCCTGACATCAACTTTTTCAAATGTCAAGGCAAGAATGAGTCAGCTCCTTTAACTTCTTAGTCAATTTCCAGCTTGATTTCTAATCCATGTTAACCTCCCCTTAAGGCAGATCTTTTTTTATTTCTCTGCACCAAATCTCTAAATACTATTAAAAATGGAATAAAATAAGAGATTTAGACTAAAACGTAACTCCTTAACAAATGAATCAACAGCTGTAGCTGGTGTGCTGCTGACAATATAACCACAAAGTCCACATACTGTTTCTGAGCCAGCTGAAAGGGTCAGGGTTCAGATTTCATGCTTCATCAGATCACTTTATAGTTGGCCTCTGGGTTTGACCAGAAGACGGCGGCTTGTTTTGTGCTCAAAGTTTTGGGAAAAGCGTTAGCACTATAGCACTAATATTTTCAATGTCATGATGTATGTGTATGAGAGAGAGAGGATTTTTTACTGTGTCAGCAGCCTGTTAGAGGCAGTCACCCAATGAGTATCTAACTGCACTTGGACTTGTTTGCTGAAAGACAGATGCTCATTAGATCAATCATCTTTATTCATAACTTTCTAATAGTTGAAAAACTTTTTTAAACATACCAAACCTGGACTGTTTGCTTGTTTGAGGTCCTTTAAAACATATTATGTGTAGGCCTACTCAACATCTGCCAAACTATACCTACTGTCTTTGATGTTTCAATGTGTTTTTCACAATTTCCAGCCAGTCATGGGTTTCAATCCATGAAATCTAGCGGTGAAAAGTAACATAGTACATTTACTCAAGTACTGTACTTAAGTACAAATTTGAGGTATTTGTACTTTACTTGAGTATTTCCATTTTATACAACTTTATACTTCTACTCAACTACATCTCAATAGGGATGTCACGAGAACCGATACTGTAGTCATGGTAACACAGAGACAGCTCCTACAGTAATAACCATTACTCTGATTACTGTACTACGTTTATCAGGTGTATTTTACCAGAAATAATCAACTGACTACTGTTTCACATCTTCTATTTTCCACCCTGATGTTCTCTGTGTTTACACACCGTCTCATAGCGGTAGCATGTAGCTACATGCTAACATGTTAGCTCTGTATCTCCCATCTGCTCACTGCTAATGTTTTCTTCTCCTCTGGGATGATCCTGTCATCCGGTCATTTCTCACAGGTGGACCTGTAAAGACAAACGTAAAACAGAGTGTATGTTTGCGGTTTACAGAGTTGATGCAGAATGTAAACACTGAGCTAACTAACAGAGCTATAAACAGCATTATTTACCTGAGAGAAACGCTGTGTTGAGGACGTTTGATTGACAGACAGCAAGAAACGCTGACCAATCAGAGCAGAGTGGGAGGAGACAGGCTCTAAATCAGGGTCTCTCAGACAGAGGCTCTGAGCAGACAGAGTGAGAGAGACACTATGAGAAGAATAAAGGGTTTTTTGAACATTTCAGCATGTTAACATGTTCTAGTACAACATTAAAATGTATCTATGAACCTGGAAATGAGCATAATATGAGACCTTTAAATTGAATTTGCACCTGAATTTGATCTCTGATTCTCCCCTACCCTAAAATTCCAGTTTCAAATGCAGTCACAGTGTATTTCATTGCCCAATCAAAAGCAGAGCGTTGTTCACGCGGTGTGAAGAACGCAGACGAGAGGAGAGATTGTGCGTCAACTTGTTTTTAAATGTGTAGTTTTTTGAGCATGCCGTAATAAAACTATAAAACGGAACCAAAAGGAGAATAGCTGTGCTCCCTGGATAGAATTTATCGGAGCACACCTTTTTCACGTGCCGTCGCGCAGGGAAACAAGCCGTCTCTATTGTTTTTTGGCTTGACCGCTGCAAAGCACGGGAGTGACAGTGTGTCCGTTGGTAACTTTTCCGCCACCATGCTTTTTGGCTTGACCGCAGAGGGCCAGCCCTAAAAACTCAGAAGTCTATCACTGACTGAGTGATGAAGTTACAGGATTGGTCGGCCGACTGTTGGAGTTTCCTCATTGGTCGTTGCTCTTTCAAAATGAAAAGGTGGAGAACAGTTCTGTGTTTATGTTTCCTGGGGAGCGTGTCAGTGGTTCAATGTATATAGTACATATATGTTCAATGTACATAGTGCTGTTGTTGTGCATATGCTATTGTTTATGTTCGTTTAAGTTACGTTATGTTATGTTATGTTATGTTATGTTTTACCCGGTGGGAGGCTGAAAAGATGAACATCAGTCTCTGAGTACAAATTATAAATTTTCTTTTTTTCATTAGCTACAATGGACTATTTAAAACATGTCTACTGTAGGAAATCACTCTGCTATGGCTGGGTAGTACCACACAGCCGGACGCTAATTATGGCTTTCCCCACCTGACTGCAAATGCTGTACCACTCGTTGGGAAAATGTAAATGAATTATAAGGAAATATCCTAAACAAAAAAAATGAAATAGGCCTAAATTCCACCATAGTTATGATCATATAACAGATAATAATATCCTTAATATTACTTTACGGACGTTTTGAAAGCCCTTCCCTCGGATCCCTTCACATCAGTCATGCAGTCAGTCAGTAAGATATTCACCTGCTAGAAAAAGATTTTTTTTTTTTTTTTTTTTAATCTCCAGGAAGTTTGTGTCGGACTAAAAAACACCACCACCTTTGCATTTTTACGCATGGAGCATCCCGTTGTGCGCCCGGTAAGTCTAATTAATAAATCCAAAGGAAAGAATGGAACGACAGTAAGATTAATGAAGAACAAATGGGAAACGTAATTTAATAACACATTTAATATTAGATTTTCAAACCGACTGATAGACATTAGTCTCAAACATTCAAACATTTGTGTACATGGGGTTGCTTTGGTCTGCTTCGTGGAGCCATGCATACAGTAGACTGTAAACTTGAGGACACATCAGAAGCTTTAGATAACGCAAGCTTTTAATGACTTCTAAAAAAAATAAAAACACTCTGAGCGAAGGTGAAGATACCGTTTACAATGCTTCCTTCCTTCCAATCCTTCCACAGCGGAGAAACAGCTGACAGATGTCAGGAACTATTTTAAAGCCAGCAAGTAAATATCAGCTTGAACAAACAAAAGTCTTGCAAGATTTATTCACTTCAACATAACAAGACTCCAGTATCTTAGAATTTGGCTTAAACTTTCAGCAAAGTTACGGAGATACGGTTAGTAGGCTACAGGATTCACTTCAAACCGAAGTTCAGGAGAAATCAGTACCTGCTGTCTGGGACCCACCTTCAAACCTGGAAGCTGTATGTTTGTCATGTTTATGTTGTTTTAGTTTCTGTTTATTTAGGCTTTGTTAACATGCAAACCTTCTGCTCTGGTGTGTCTGTCTGTGTTACAGCTGTGATGAGTGTGTCTAGATTTACTGGACTGTCCTGAATGAGCTCATGTGAAAAACAAGCAGTCAAACTGTCTGAATGTGTGAAGGTTTGATTACCAGTCAAACTGTCTGAATGTGTGAAGGTTTGATTACCAGTCAAACTGTCTGAATGTGTGAAGGATTGATTACTGGAAGTAGTGAGTGGGCGAGCAAGCAGGGAGAGAGCAAGAGCGAGATGCTGTGAGCTCAGAGCAGACAGCTCTTGATCAGAGGAGAAATGAAATCGAGCGTAGCGTTAGTTCAGGCAGGCCATGAAGTCAAGCGCTGCTCATATGACAGCTGTCAGCTGATGGCAGCCGATCTTAGGCCGGCTCAATCAGCTGATGCATCATCTGACAGATCAGCTGATTCCCCTCTATGCATTCATTGGCAAATTTCATACAGGGCGCCTTATTTAAGCTGCTTCAACCTGGCGACCTGTGCTGCTTCTTCTACAAAGCTGCTCGCACACATGAGAACAACCAGCATTTCCAAGTACACGCTGCAACTTACCCTGCTACTCATCATGTCAATGTCCGTCCATGATGAGGAACCATGGCTGGACGACGGGGCTATGGAGCCGAAATGTTTTTGGAAAGTGTCCATAGTGAAAATCCACCAGCGGATCTTCCCAAATCCTGCGCTCCCAATAAGGCCGCTGAGAAAAGGAAACACAGTTCCCAATACTCCGCTGCAGTCCCAGCTACGGCCGCTGAGTCGCCTTCCAAACAAGCCCGAGCTCCAGCGGTTCGAGCCCCGGTCCGAGCCCCGGTCCGAGCCCCAGCGGTTCGAGCACCGGGTCGAGCCCCGTTCCGAACCCCGGTCCGAGCTCCAGCAGTTCGTGCCCCGGTTCGAGCCCCGGTCCGAGCCCCGGTCCGAGCTCCAGCGGTTCGAGCCCCTATCCGAGCCCCGGTTCGAGCTCCAGCAGTCCAAGCTCCAGCTGTCCAAGCTCCAGCTGTCCAAGCCCCAGCTGTCCGAGCCCCAGCAGTCCGAGTTCCAGCCCCGGCAGCCGGCTCCGTGGACCAGGAGGATAACCCTGTCATGTCAGCTCTATCCAGCATCCAGTCGTCACTCACTTTATGAACTCCAGGATCCAAGCCCTGGAGTCTTTTTCCAAACACAATCTGAGAGGCCAAGTCCTTGCAGGTAATGACATAAATCTGATCAAAATCTTGCTGTGCTCAGAGTTGAGTGACAGGCGTATTGTAGATTGTGGAGATGTGTCTGTGATGCTAAAGGATAGTGACCCTCGGCTTGCAAAAACTTTAACTCTGGCTGAATTCATTGTGGCTTTTGGTGTATTCAGAGATGTCATATGCGAAGTGTATCCATTCCATAGAGCAGAGCTGGACACTTATCTAGTCATTATTTCTGATCTGGCCATGAGCTATGGAGGAACACTGTTCTACAAATACCACAAGTCATTCTCCGCAAAGCCGCCATGTTCATCCAGAGGTTCAACCAAAGACTGGACTGGTCCGTAGTCGACTTGGCCCTCATAAGCAGACATTTCACGGGGCATCAAGTACTTTCTTGCACAAATCTGTGGCTCCTTCTCCCATTCCCCCAATCTGTGCCCCAAGTCTGTGACTGTAAACCAACCACCAAAGCCTTTCCCAAGCCCCAAAAAAGAAGAGACCAAGGTGATGCCGCTTACAACTCCATTGTGTTTCAACTTCAATGAAAATGTTTGCAAATTCAATAATTGTAGATACATTCATGCTTGCAGCTACTGTGGGGACGGGCATCCAAAATCTGTGTGCCCGAGGCGAACCCGCCTGGTGAGAAAGGAAAAGAGGAAATAAAGCCATCAACCCCAGTCAACGTCCCTGAGCTGGGGAAGGCTTTAAAAAAGCATCCAAACCACTGTTTCGTCAATTATTTGATTACAGGGTTGATCCAAGGGTTCTTAGCTGGCTTGACTTGGTTGCCAAAAGTGTCTTTTGTTTGTAATAATCTACAGTCTGCACTGAAAGAGCCTGAGACCATCGATACATTACTGGAAAAGGAGGTCAAGAACGGCTTTGTGATCGGTCCATACCATAAATCTCCCTTTCCAACCACGCGCATTAACCCTATTGGTATAGCAACCCGTAAATATTCCGGAAAAAAACGTCTAATCATTGATTTATCTGCTCCTCACAATGACGAAGCTCAAAGCATTAATAGATACCTTGTCAGAGGCGCTTTGCTGGATTCTCCTTAACAACTGTAAACTGCCTTTTGTGCTCCATCTGTTAGACGATTTTCTGCTGGTGGACTATCCCAATTTAAAGCCAGATCGATGCATCTCTGCTCTCAGGCATACGTTTAAAAACCTGGGTATTCCCCTATCTGAGGAGAAAACGTTAGACCCGCTTAAAGCTTTAGAATTTCTAGGCATCACCTTAGATAGCAACCTGATGCAAGCCTCCCTGCCTCCCGAAAAATTAAATTGCATCAGAGAGGTCATGAGGGAAGTGCAGCAGGCAGCAGCGATTTCAAAAAGAGAGTTGCTTTCATTTCTTGGGCATCTCAATTTTGAAATGCCTATTATTCCCCAGGGACGCTCCTTTATATCCAGGCTTCTTGACCTCTCTAAAACCACAAAGAATCTTCATGACATGGTGAGCTTAGATGCAGGCTGCAGATCCGAGCTCCGGTTCTGGTCTCTTCTGTGCGAAGAATGGAATGGCATCTCATTCTTTTATAATGAGATCCTAGAAACTTCATTAGCTATTAAGCTATATACAGACACAGCGCCCTCTGTTGGTTTCATTTTTTTTTCAATAATCAGTGGTTCGCTAATGCATGGCCAAAAGAACTGTCATCCTTGCCAGCTAATGTTTCCTCTACTGCTCTAATGGAAATGTACCCAGTTGTGATAACATGTCTTCTGTGGGGTAAAAAACTGGTCAAGGAAACAAATCCTGTTCTTTTGTGACAATGAGGCAACTGTCAATATCATTAACAAAGGACGCTCCTCAGTTCCTTTTATTAATAGATTTGTTAGGCGCCTTACGTGGTCATCTGTGATGGGGAACTTCATTATTCGGGCAGCTCACATTCCAGGTTTGGACAATAAAATTGCTGATTCTTTGTCTTGGTTTGAATTTCAGAAATTCCGCCAACTGTGCCCTGAGGCAGCGCCATCCAACTTGAACTTCCCTCCATTCAGTCAAACCGTGCTAGATTAAACACGAATCTGCAAATTTATATGCTCTCCACTGCTCGCTATATGCGATCCGGATTAGCTAAATCTACATTAAAAACGTTTGACTCTGCATGGTCTTACTTTCTCTCCTTTTTTTGCCACCTTCTCTGTAGCTGCTTTGCCTGTCAATATTTATATCATATGTGCCTTTATAGTCTACTGTTTTGAATCACAAAAAATGCAGCCATCCTCCATTAAGGGTCTTGTAGCAGGTATCCAATTCCACCTGCGATGTTTGGATCCATCCATCAACAGCCTGCTCGAAAACCCATCTATACGTCTCCTGCTAAATGGCCTTAAAAAAGAGAAACCGCAAGGCAAAGATATTCGTCTCCCTTTCACTCTTTCACTCATTAGAAATGTAATCACACATTTAAGAAACGGGTGCTTTGGTGCTTACACAGACTTGTTATTAGAAACTGTTTTCCTGACTGCTTTTTTTGGGTTTCTTGGAGGTGGCGAGTTCACTACACGCACTGAATCTTTCAATCCTTCGCATGACCTCACTATAGCTGACGTAACCATTAACACTCACTATTTCACCATATTTTTAAAACACTCAAAGACTGATAGAGATAGGAAAGGAACAACTGTTTTAATCTCTGAGTCTAATTCCGTTTTTTGTCCCGTCTTCCATGATCCTATATTTGAGATGCCGACCTCAAGCCAGCCAACGAGAGCCACCCTTTGTCACAGAGGAGGGCAAGGCTGATGATGCATGGTGCTCCAAATAGTATGCTCTTGTGTGAAATTATAATAAAGACATTTTACTCAATATTGCAACATTGTATGTCTGATCTATCTTGACTGGGATCCAGTTATTGTAATAAGAGTTTGAATAATAATAGTTGTTAGTGCACAACCTTAGACACCAAGGGCAGGTCATATGTGCAAAATTTTGTTATTTTTTATGTATGGAAAGGCAAATTTCCTGGTAGGAAGCCTGGCCCCTAAAAAGACCAAAAAGCTGGTATTTCTGTGAAACTACTGCTACATAATGTTGCCTTTGAGTTATAAGCAGGAAAACACACACAGAGACATACAGGACATTTTAATACTTTTTCAAGCATTAAGTCTTGCCTACTTATTAAAACTTTAACTAGAAACTCCATTAAAACATTACAATGTTCAACATCTTTCATGAATTATTGGTATTATTAAACTTTTAAATCCAGCAATGCAGTGTAGCGTCAGCTATTCAAAAACCTTAAAATATTCCACATCTTTGATAAATTATTGGTATTATTCAACTTTTCAATGAAATTCATAAAAATTCAACCCATTCCCACTTTTCCAACTATTCCTACTACTTCACCTTCTTCTCACAACATTTAAGCCAGCATTACAGCGTAGCGTCAGCTCTTCAGCAACCAGCATTCACACCGCAATTTCTTCAAAAATTGCTTTTCTAGTTCTTATTATTATTATCTTTCTGTTGGCTTCATTAGTACTGCTTACATATTTATTAAATTGTTTCCCTCTGCTGTTTCCATATGGTTTATGTTTTGTCATTTTCACTATTACTCCAAATATCAATAGTAGTATTGTGCATATTATTATTATTATTGTTATTATTGGATTTATTTAAAACACATACAAACCTATATACATCCAAAACACACATCAACCAAAGTATTTCTTGATTGATTTTCTACCATGAAGATTATATCTTCCATTGTTTCTATTCTCTTTTGTAGTCGCCCTTTCACTCACTGATCTTTTGCATTGCGTTTATTTTTATAGATTTTTTTTCTCTCAAGTTGTTTGCATTTTATCATCTCCATAATATCATACTAATTAATACATAATATCATACCAATTAATAATATCATTCCTTAAGGATGATGAGGATTGTAGCAGTTGTGACACGAGGATGTCGGGGTCGTGCCCAGCCCATGTATATTGACCTTTATGACGTACTATATAGTATAGTACGTCATAAAGGTCAATATACATGACATTTTTCAAGACCTACTATACTATGACTTTTTTATGATCGTAAACAATTCCAAGTCAAGTGTGTGTACGTTTGTTTTTTTTTCAAAGGAGCCATCGGACAAAATTCAATCATAAATAATCATTAATTTTATTGAATCACAATAACTTAAGACTAGTACAGTGAGCCCTGGACAGACCAGTGATGACAAACCGCATCAATCTGCTCTGATGAGACTGTACACAAAATACTCCTTTTCAAGTACTGTAACAAATCAGCTAGAAAAAGTCATCAAAATGCTGCAAGATAATCAACTATTTACAAAGTTATGTTACATATAAAAAATGTACATAGCAAAGAAGGCTAAACATTCATTTAGTTTGTGAGTAATAAACTGACAGACTGGTCAAATGCTTCAACAACATCCACACATCTCAGCTTTACTCGAGACAAACAGAGACAATCAGTCTCTTTGTGCTTCCAAGGACCATAGCAGGAGAACCTCTATAAACTACACAGAAAGACATAGAGAACATTGGCCACAAATCTGAAAAGCACTTAAATCAGGTTCCATGCTGTTTGGCTTCCATGTGGAGATCAGAATGAATGTTGCATAGGATCTGTGACAAAAACACTAAAAGCGATGAAAGCTGTGCTGGACGACATGACCCCGACTTTAAACGCGTGCCTGCCCTCCCCAGAAAGCAGGACAGGATGGAGGATTAAAGCAAATAAAGTACAATATCTTTTTATATTTTAAGCCATAGAAATTATTTCAAACCGTTTTACATTATCATTCAACCAGAAGTACCTTCATACCTTTAACCTCCAATTAATTATATTACTATAAACAAAGCAGCATATACACTAGCTTTCACTTAATTTGTTTGTGTTTGATAGGACAGTTTTGTTCATCACAACTCACATTAAAACAGACTGAACGTGGCGAAAGCACAGTTTAAAGGATGGGGATGAGGTATAAAATGAACACATCTTCTTAAACTTCCCTCACCCAATCAACCTGCAAAACGTTCTGATTTCGAGCAAAACACATCAACTTATTTTTCTTTCTTGCTAGTGATTAGAATATTTACACCAGCTTCACAGCACTGGGTCATACATGCATACACCTTAATTTGAAACCCAAAGTACTGCTTCTCATTCACGTATCAATCCCACGGCATTGGTGTTTGATATGATGAGAGGTCGACGGCGCTCCTCGACATCCCGAGGCGCTCGAGGGGAGTCGACTCGAAGCCCTGTTAAGTTTACAGCCATTTAGACAAATAAAAGAATCAGCTAATGCACAGAGTCTGTTAGAAAAGAGTAAGGCATTGTTTGTTAGAATTCAGTCCAGCACCAGAAGAGATTTGTGCTACAGCAGCCTGTTGGGCCAATGTGCATGGAGATCTCAAAGGATTATTAAATAGTCAAAGCAAGAACCTAGAAGTGGTAGAGGCGTTGTTTGTGAAGGTACAACACAGAAGACATTATCTCAAACATGGTATCAGTTAAAAGGATAAATCTAGCCATGGTGAATGTTCATTTCATAATTAGTACCATTTCCTCCTGAAAGTCCTTGTTTTTAATGAGAACTAGGACTCTAAAGGGATTTTATAAATTTGATTTTGTCCTTGGCTTGGCTTGCTTTGTAAAATTAGCTCAATTTATTCTCCAATAATCACACAGGCAACTTCAGCCGCAGAGGAGGAGGAAGAGCAGGAAGCTGCTGGCTATTTATCCATCCAACCAGCAGCGGCGGCTGGTAGTTCAGGCTCACTGGCACTCCAGAGACAAGGGTCTGTATTCTCATCTGCAGCTGGGCAGGACCAGGAAGATCTCAGCCTGATGAGCTGGAGCTGATGCTGTGGCTCCGTGGAGATTGGAGGACTCCTGGCTGGTGTTTAAGTATGCTAAGCTGTGTGCTTGTATTCTGTCTGTCTGAATTAGATGTCAGGCTAATGACAGAGGAGCCACGGGTCACGGCGGAGAAAAAAACAACAACAAATTAAAGCTGCAAGCAGCGATGAACCGGCCCTCGCTCCTTCTCGCAGGACGCCGATTGATGCGTCCAGGCACAATGAAACAGGAACTCTGCTGAGTGCAATGACGCCTGCAAGAAGAGTCTATGAACGTTAATGGTTCTAAAAATGGGCAGGGCTTAAAGGTAGGGGGCGGGGAACACTGTCACTAATGAAAGAGGATCTCCTTGCTGAGTTCAATTATGCCTCCCACAAGAGTCTATGACAAACGGTTCATACGTTCTGAAAGGGGGCGGGGCTAAAGTGTAGGGGGCAGGGAACACCATCACTAATGAAAGAGGATGTCCCTGATGAGTCCAAAGATGCCTCCCACCAGAGTCTACGACAAACGGTTCATGCGTTATGAAAGGGGGAGTGGTTAATGTGTAGGGGTTGGGGATAACCATAACAATGAACCTCCCACAAGACTCTATGACAAACGGTTCATGAGTTATGCAAGGGAGCGTTGCTAACGTTTAGGGGGCGGGGCATGAAAATGACCTCAGGCCTGGACCTCCATCATGGTTGAGAAATTTGGAGCAGATTTGACAAAGTACGCAGAAGTTACAACAACTTCTTGTTTCATGGCGAATCACGCCAAATGGCCGCCATGCCACGGCAACGCCGTTCAACGAAAAACTCACAGTCTTCACAATAATGCATTGTCAAGGTCTTAAGGCTTTTCTGACCACATTTTAGGTGGATCTGGTCAACCTGCTAGGAGGAGTACATTAAAATAGAAAACATGTCATTTCCTGTTGCCAGTAGGGGGCGCTATGAGTGTGACTCAATATGGACATGTAAATGTCCTCAGGACTGGACCCTTATCATTCCTGAGAAATCTGGGGCAGATCGGACAATGTACAGTGGAGTTACAAAGACTTCCTGTTTCATGGTGACTGGCCTGTGAATGGCCCAAAATGTCCGCCACGCCATGACAAGGTCGTTTGATGAAAACTCACCATTTAAATAACATTCCATCCTTAAGGTCTTAAGATGGTCCTGACCAAATTTCGAGTCTTTCTGATTAAATCTGTAGGAGGAGTTCGTTAAAGTACACTGCCTGTAAAATGCTAAAAATGGGCAAAAATGGCACATTAAATTCAAAATGGCTGACTTCCTGTTGGGTTTTGGATATACCTCCAAGAGGTTTTTTTGTGCGTCTCCATATGTTACATCTGCCTACAAAATTTCAAACATGTAGGTGAAACCTGAGCGAGGGGCTCAATTCTTCCAATTTTGTAGGGGGCGCTAGCGAGCAATTTTGCAAAGCCCTTAAAATAATATGTTTTTCACCGCGTCTGATAAGTGTGCCAAGTTTAACAACTTTTGGAGAGTGTTAAGGCCCTCAAAAAGGCGATTCATTTAAATAATAATAATAATTCCTACAGTTTCAACAGGATCCTCGCGGGCCGACGTTGTCGGTGCTCGGGCCCTAAAGAAACAGCGCAGTGCAGTAGAAACTTTTCTTGCCTGTTTTCTGAAATGCAATTTGAACCACTTTTCTTTTGAAACATTTGGGTTACCTGCACCCAAATTAAGGTGGATGGATTTTGTGGCATGAAATTATAATCTAACCACAAAGTTCTCAGAGTGAGAACAGTTCTTATAAAAAGTTCCTCCTGAAAACCGATCCCAGTGTTGCATCACAAGGTGGACTCCAGCGATGTGTCCAGGATGTCGTCCTTGTGGCTGTTGGAGTCACTGTCATAGCTCTGCGGGCTCGACGACGTTGCCGCCTCCTTCAGACGCATCAGCATGTTCATCTATCAACAGAAACAAATGTCAGGCTGATCGAGCTTTTCAACTCAGAGATAGACAGAGCACCTGTTCCCTTCAAAGTCCGTCCAGTGACAGGAAACAGAGACAATTGGTGTGTTGACTTTAATTACAATGTTGGAAGAGATACTATGCAGCCTATTTATGCAAGATTATTCTGCCTAACGGCGAGTCTGTATTCTTGTATGTTTTTGCTCACCAGTGGGTCTGTGTCGCTGTCGCTCTGTGGTGGATCTTTCCTGACCCCTTCCCTTGGGGCAGAGTAGCCATCAAACCCCACATCCTCTGGGCGGAGCTGCAGCAGCGGGGGCCAATCAGCTGGCGTGGACGAGGCTGACCACGGGTAGGTGTCAATCACCCAAGCAGCAGGGTCCTCCCACGCAGCCCTGCGGCCGTACAGCTACAGAGAGACACAGAATATAAATCTTAAACATACTACAAGATCATAGTCATTATGTCATTAAAGTCATAGTATAGTATTTCATAAAAAAGTCATAAAATTGTCTCAAAAAAGTCATAGTATAGGATGTCTTAAAAATGTCATAGTATAGTATTCCACAGTACAGTATGTCATAAAAATGTCTCAAAATGTAATTTAGTACGTCATAAAAAAGTGAAAAACATCTACATATAAAAGAGTTCATATGAAGTGACAGACTTTTTTAACAGTTTTGTAGATTGTTACCTAAAATGGTTTGCTGCTTGGATCAGCTAAAAGTTACATTAACTGGAATAATCATGTATTGAATAATTATCCACATGCTGACAATCAGCAGTATATTAAAAATTCAGCATCATTTCTGTAAAGGTTCTCATTTGTCCAGGTCACTGGATATCTTGTAGTCTCACGTCCAAGGGGCTTCATCAATATGGAGCTGATTGATGGAAATGTCCTCTTGACCCAGCAGACAAAGTCCAGTTGCTTTAAATTAACTACTCCACTGGTGTCATGTAGAACTAGAGGGTTTTACATGACACTGTGCCGTTAGAGACAAGGAGAGTACTCTTTTTTGATGAACAAAACTGTTATTAGATTATGCGCTCAAGGTTTTATTCCATTATGTGCTGATTATTACATTATGAGCTTTTATTACATTTAAGTTATTACGTTATGAGTTGCTACAACATGGACATTGGTGTCAAATTTGCCAAAGTTGTTTTATACAACCCAAAAACATAAAAATTGTTTCCATCTCCGCATCACCACTCATTCTCGTTTCTCTTCTAAGATAATGAGAGACAAATTCCTCTACTGAATGCTTCCTTTCAAGCTCCAACTAACTCCCACTCATAGGCTGCATTCTGCTGATGAGCGTCTTTCTATTTAAATCAGATGCTACTTACATGCAGATTAAGAGTACAAATTGAATCCATTTCACTTAGATGAACAGAACCCTGGTCCTCTGAGAGGGCACATCTCAACAGCTGTATCATTCTCAGACTCATTACACTTCTGCTTCATTCAGCTGGATCCTTTAAACATCCCCTCACAATGTCCAATCAATGATATTGTTACAGCTAAAATATTATAAATATCCCAGACCTGGCATGAAAAATCTAATCCTCAGTTCTTTGGCCAGAGCATAATCTGTCAATTATTTTCCATTTAGTACAGATGGAAAGTTCTTGAGATGTCAAGCAAACTGTGTGTGTGTGTGTGTTTTTACCTGCAGTCCCTCCCGTACGGCCTCCAGCATGTAGGGGATGATGGAATAGTTCCAGAGGTCGGTGAACCAAACCCTGGATCCCTCTACGTCCATGGGACAGGACAGGAAGAGACGAGGTCCTGCGCACCACAGAGCAGAGAAGTAAGACACTGATTGTTTCTGCACATTGACATTTATTAAAGGATCTTTTTTCAGTCTTTCTCTTACCGATGGTGACGTCAGAGGAGCTGTGTGTCTCCAGGAAGCGGTTGAGGTGGTGCCAAACCCGCGGGATCCAGTCGATGATCTTCACCAGCTCCATGTTGCGCGTTCGGCTGCCGATCTCCGTCTCGATCAGCTTCCTCCTCAGGTGGCGACCAAGAAAGCCTTTCACCGGCTCCATGTGGTTGGCGCACAGCACCCACCTGATCAGAGAACAAGCGTGTATATCAGGGGCTGGTTGCACAAAACACCCTAAAGACTTCTCCTTAAGGTTTCATCCTTATCTGGATCCAGAAGTGTTTGCAAATTACAGGCCCATTTCCAATCTTCTATTCCTCTCCAAAGTACTGGAAAAAGTAGTTGCCGCCCACCTCCAGGACCACCTCAAATACAACAACCTTTCAGAATGTCAGTCTGGTTTCCGCTCTGCCCACAGCACAGAAACAGCTCTGTTAGAGTCACAAACCACCTACGGATGGCATCTGATGCTGGCTCACCTTCCCTCCTCATTATTCTGGATTTGTCTGCTGCTTTCGACACTGTTGACCATGGCATACTCCTCAACCGGTTACATCGCACCATTGGAATCACTGACACTGCCCTTAATTGGTTTCAATCCTACCTCGCCGACTGAACAGAATACATTTCCATTGTAAGTGCAAGGTCCCGGTCACACAATGTTACCTGCGGGGTGCCCCATACTTCCTTTTCATACTCTACATGCTCCCACTTGGCCGTGTCATTAGTCGTTATGATATCGCATTTCATTGCTACGCTAATGACACGCAACTCTACGTGAAAACTGGCACACGTTTCTTTACAGCTTCGCCATTGTCATCATCTTTATCTGCCCAATCAAAACTCATCGCCTGCCTGGAGGAGATAAAGGTGTGCATGAAACATAACTTTCTCCAGCTGAACTTCCAAAATTGAAGCAATTTTTGTTGGCACCCCACACCAGATCCATAACCAGCATTACCTTCTCCGGTCATGACATTCCCCTCTCCTCATCAGTCACCAACCTTGGTATAAGATTTGACCCTCAACTCACCTTTGAAGCCCATATCACACCATATCAAACACCTCTGCAAGATGTCCTTCCATCATCTCAGAAATATTGCCAAACTCCACTCTACACTAACCTTAAGTGATGCTGAAAAGCTGGTCCACGCCTTTGTCTCCTCCAGACTAGACTACTGTAATGCACTTCTCATCGGGATCCCTAATAAGAGCCTTCAGAGACTACAGTATGTACAGAACAGCGCTGCAAGGATCCTGATGAGAGTGTGAAAGTATGAACACATCACACCCTTTCTCCATTCACTTCACTTGCTTCCCGTCTCCGCCAGGATTGATTACAAGGTCTCCCTCCTCACTCACCAGTGCATCTATGGCAATGCTCTGGCAATGATCTTGTGTGATTGCAGCCTTACTCATCTACTGAAGTTCCCGTCAAAAGAAGAGGAGTATGACATAGCGGTGCACTTCTTTTATGTTGCCAGCTTCCCAAAAGTGTACTGGGTGATTTACGGGACCAACATGATTCAAGCGCCTATACAATATGAAAATAAATTTTAAAAAAATCAAAAAATGAACATTCAATCAATGTCTAGTTGAAAATAAAATAACCAACGTTATAGCAGAAGTACCAGGATACAGTCATAGGCAGTAGGCTTTTACCGCTGTAAAAAATATTTCAATGTAATAAATGTTTGTCTTTAACTAAGGAAACCTTTAAAGGACCCTTAAGTAAGTCCTTCAGCTAAGGCCTTAAGTGTCATACTTAAGTTGAAAATTTAAGGTCGTCCGTGCAACCGACCCCAGGGTTTTAAAGTATCATACGAAATGCTAACAGTTTCCCCAAGATTTAAATACATTTTAAAACCATGTAAACCTTTCAATATGTCAAACATTTAGCTGCCATGAGAGGGTGGAGGATATGAGCAGCAGTTTACCTGAAGTTGTGGTGAAGCTGCAGGTTGGGGGCAGATGATGTTGCTTGGCTCATGGTGCCGATAATGTAGGGGCTGAAGGGAGAGAAAAACAATTCTTTCTATCCGGTGACATCAGCCCAGTAAGTTGTACCACATTTAAAAAGTCAGAGGACACGTTGTGGTACATTAGATCAGTTGAGAGGGTTTCACTCTGCTTTGTATTGTGTGGTACAACTCCTGCAAGCTGCTCTAATGCTGCATTCACACAAAATCAAAGCATATTTTTGCCTAGCGTTACTCGTGCGAGTTTGACCGCCGGGATATTTTGTGTTTATTCGCATCGCGAATAGACACTCCGGAGAGGACAAGGGGTTTACCTCCATGTAGATGCCAACAAAGTTTCATCAACCATGGCCAAAATAAACGCTATTGCTGCTTTGTACATGTTGTGGAAGTCCCAGATACGTTGGATAACCAAACGCCTTTGTATCTGGGTTCATAACATCATCCAGCAGCTCTATTCACTGTATCTAGTAAGCCACACGACGCTACAGTGATATGAACCCAAAATAAACAGATTGTGGTGTGATTTAATTGCAATAAACAGATCTAAATGATGCTGAAATAACCACATAATGATGTTGTAAAAAATTATTTGTAAAAGGTCTGAAGTCTGTCTGAGTAAAGTCTGTCTGCAAAAGGACATGCACCAACTTTTAAAATGCTTGTTTTGTAAATGGAGTTTGGATGGATCAGTGGCAGGCTATGCTGCTGCTCCATCTACACTCAACATAACGTCATCTAGGAATGAATACGGCAGCAATGTTGTTTATACCATAGACTGTCTGTACAAATATGAAGTACTATCGTCAGTGACGACAGGAGGAGAATCTCAATGCTGAATTTCTTGCTCAAGTTGAAATATTTCAATGGCGCTGAGAGATAAGCTCACTTTGCTTTTGGTGTGAATGCCCCATAACAGGGATCTACTTTCAGTTGAAAACAACACAATCATGATAAAAATCGATGTGTGTGAACTGACCAGTGCTGGTAGTTGCAGTTGAAGACGCCGTTGAAGATCTCTCCCAGGGAGCTGACGTGGTGCAGGTTGTCCAGAATGACCACCAGAGGGCCGTCTGCACCCGGGACACCGCTGCACTGCTCTGCCAAACTGGACAGGTACTGACGCAACTCCTACAGAGGCAGAAATCATCTAACCATTAGTATTTGTTTCAAAAGGTCAATCCTGAGTTCTTTTTTCTATGATTACCTTTATTGTCCTGATGTGTTAAATTAACCGCCTGGTCCCTTAATATTACTTTACAGTACTAATGCTTAAAAACTCATTTTGATCATAATTTTTTATATTTGTACATTAATTGGTATTAATATATTTTTAAAATAAAAAACGTGCACATTGGACCATATTCACACGACAGCCATTTTACTCGTACGTCACGCTCAGGGTGGGAAGGATCTCTGGAAACTAGTCAGACAACTGTATAGCAATGGTGAAGTAGTCCAAACAGTTGACTTGTGTACCTCATGGATGTATAAAGAGAACTGGATACAGCGTTCATTCCTGTGAGAGTTGCTTAGTGGCCCAACTGCCGAGTGATAAAGTACCTGGACCTACTGCATGAAGCCATGAACACACCGCACGCATGAGGCTCGCGTGACGGCAGCGTCGCGTCATGGCTGCGTGATGCACACCTAGGGTGTTCACACCAGACGCGAGTTAGCTGCGTCCCGGGAGCATGTTGGCTACCTGTCAGCTGTGTTTCTGCTGCCGCTGACAGCCCTTTATTTCTACATAGAGTTTGCCTTTTAATGGCCATTTAACTTCATGATAAATATAATTGATATTTGTGTTAGACAGAGAAAGGTTCAGAAACGTGTGGTAATTAATAAATAATAGTAATAATCCACAATTAAAACTCCGTACTGTATTCATTTATGATGCTTTCCAAGTCACTGCTTGTTCCACATCACTGTCCGGCACATATTTCACAATAAAAGCCTCGTGTTAACAAATGAAGGAATTCTGTGCAAAGAAAACCCGCTTTAGGGCTTTTATTTCGAAATGAAAGCAGGAAGTGTTGATTTAAACCCCAAACTTTATCAATTTTTTGAGCTCCCAAAGTGACTGCGTGTTCCACAGCACTGACTGCTCATATTTCAGAATAAAAGCCTTGTGTTAACAAATGAAGGGATTCTGTCTGTAGAAAAAACGCCTGAGGGCTTTTATTTTGACATGAAAGCAGGAAGTGTTGATTTAAAATCAAGTTTACTTAACTTCACTTTTTTTCATCTCCGTAACATATTTTACAGATAAACCTCGAAACTGTAGTAAAGTCTTGCTGATATGATGTTAATATACAGTCACTAGATCACTTTCACTGTCTGTGACATATTCTACAGATGTCTAGACATGGAAACTGTATTATGTAGCTGATATGATGTCCATATACTGTCAAGAGATCACCTTCACTGTCTGTTGCTGCTGGGACACGCAGCTGAGACGCGAGAGGCTCGCGTGTAAAAATAGGCAACCCTTCTATTCTATAAAATAGACGCGTGTCTCATGCGGGCAGTGTGTTCACTCTAACCTGTTAACATAGACAGCAAAATAAAAAACAACACGCCACGCAAGCCTCATGCGTGCGGCTTAAAGCCGTGAACACACCGCACGCATGAGGCTCGCGTGAGGCTTGCGTGGCGTGTTGTTTTTTATTTCGGCGTCCATGTTAACAGGTTAGAGTGAA
>CAKAOI010031639.1:0-11348 GCA_916701655.1 Sebastiscus albofasciatus | reverse complement strand
ATTTATTATTATTATTATTATTATTTTTAATATTTTTATTATTATTATTAGCATTATTATTAGCATTATTATTTTTATTTTTTATTATTTGTCCACTCCCATGTTGATAAAAGTATTAAATACTTGACAAATCTCCCTTTAAGGTACATTTTGAACAGATAAAAAAAATAACGATTAATTTGTGATTAATCGCGATTAAATATGGACAATCAAATACAATATAAATGTATATGTATAAGTGTGAAATGTACAGTATACGTCGGTATCCATGCTTGAATACAGCATCTAACCTAGTTTTTATATCTCTGCCCCCCTTTTTTTTTATTTTTTTTCTATTTATTGTTTTTATGCTGATGTTTTCTTTTGTGTACATCTTCTTTTGTCTCTTTGCTCGTTACTTCAAAGTTTGTGTATAAACTTTTGTAAGTATGAACTGTAAATTGCATATATGAAAACAATCTAAAAAAAAATAAACCATAAAGAAAATAAATATAGACAATCATGCGATTCATCACGATTAAAACATTTAATCGTGATTAAACAGCCCTAATTATTACTCATTCTACTTCACGGTACAGTTTGTTGTTGTAAATTCCAGTGTCAGCAGCTTCATGTTGTTATTCCTGCTGAATGAATGAACTCGTGATGTGATGTGATGCTGCCCTCTCCTGTACATTCAGAGATTGTTTTGATGGATCCATAATGTAAATCATTGAATAATGTGTGAATGATCTCACTGAGCACTGAGCTTTGTCCTGCATCAGAGCAGCTCATTGAGTCCTGCAGCCCGTCTCTCTTCACAGCTCCTCTGTCAGGTACAACTGGACGGCCTGTCTCTCTAGGCGGGGCTTAAAGTTTGGGGACTTTGTTCGAAAAAGTCCATCCAGTTTTCTGACTGTTGAGGCTGCAGCCACCGTCTCTCTCTCTCTCTGTCTCTCTGGGACCTGAACTTCCAGGACTAACGGGGACATCTGTCCCGCCGTGCAGCCAGCAGCATGATGTGCCTGTTCAAGTCTCTGTGTGCGGTCATTACCAGAGCCTTGTTCCTTCTGGTCTCTTTCACCAGCGTCTGGAGGGTCACATGGGTGAAGAAAGATGTCAACTACTGGTTCCTCACTTTCCTCTTTCTGCCGCTGCTCGTTGAGATGATAATAACGTTGAAGAGTCGGATGGGAAAAGATTACAAATGGTAAGATGAGCTGCATGGAAGTGTTGGTAAAGGGGGGAAACTTGAGTGCAATGGCAATTTATTTTTTTTGTGTAAAACTAATCTCAACAACCTGGTTTGGACATAATTTCTTTGCTGGATAGATTTAAAGTATAATGCATGAATAAATTAAGCTTTTTTTATATATATATATCCCTTCCCCCACCGCCCTGCTTCCTGCTTGTCCCTCCTCTGCTATTGTTCAACCGGTCCTGTCATGGGACAGTGAGGATGGGGTGGTCCCCCTTAATCGCCCCAGACAGCCTTCCTCCATGTCTATATGTAATCTGAAAACAATAGTCTGTATTTCATTCTAGGTTGTTTTTTTTATGTTGTTGAACTTTCAATGACAGCAAATATTTAAATTTAACATACAATGAAAAAACAATGCAATAGGCTACAGAATGTCAAACTGTCCTTCTCCATGCTCAGAGATGTCCAACACATGTGTTTTGTTATCCTGTTTAATTATTAATTCCTTACAAAAAGCTGAGAGGAAATATCTTGATGTTGTAAACTGAAAGCAAAGTGATAATAAAATACCGGGGCTGTCAATCCATAACAAATATTTAATCACAGTTAATCGCATGCTTTTCCAGAGTTAATCGCGATTAATCACAAGTTAATCGCACATTTTTTATCTGTTCAAAATGTACCTTAAAAGGAGATTTGTCAAGTATTTAATACTCTTATCAACATGGGAGTGGACAAAAATGCTGCTTTATGCAAATGTATGTATATATTTATTATTGGAAATCATTAACAACCCAAAACAGTGACAATAATTGTCCAGAAACCCTCACAGGTACTGCATTTAGCATAAAAAAATATGCTCAAATCATAACATGGCAAGCTGCAGCCCAACAGGCAACAACAGCTGTCAGTGTGTCAGTGTGCTGGCTTGACTATGACTTGATTTGTTTCAAAGTTCTTCTGCTGGTCTATAATTCTCTGCATGGCTTGGCCCCGTCTTATTTATCCCCCCTCCAGGCTCCACACTATGGGTGACAGGGCCTTCAGCGTGGCTGGCCCTAACCTCTGGAATGCTCTTCCTCAGGGTCTGCGCCAGTGCTCACCTGTTGCTTCATTTAAATCAGATCTGAAAACACATCTTTTTTAGTTTAGTCTTTCACGGTACTTTGTAATGTGTTTATTAACATTAAGAGCCCAAGATAATATCTTCAAAACATCAACAGTCTAAAACCCAAAGATACCATATTTAACTTCATATAAGGAAAACAAAAATGGTTAAAGGGGAAGTACGCCCATTTTCAAAATTCATCCATGTTATTCCTATAGTCTAAGACAGTCCGAAAAATATTAGTAAACATGAAAAACTCTCTCTCAAATCCAAAAAACTAGATAGCTACTCGAACTTGTGATGTCATAGGATATAAAGTGTGGAGCTGCTTCATAGACAATAAATGGGGAGAGATGTTTTAGAGGACACTGAGAGCACCCAGGGGAATGAGCTGACTATATGGGAACATTTTCTGTTTTACAACTGAAAACACTACAATAGAATAAACCTCATTTGAGTATAAAAAAAAGAAAACAAACATTCTGCTGATCTCCCATTCATTGTCCATGGAGCAGCTTCAGACTTTATATCCTATAACATCATAAGTTTGAGACTTTAAAATGATAGTCAATTGACTAAGTGATCAATTGATGAATCGTTTCAGCTCTAAACAAATGTAATATTTAGAACCAGGCTTTGAAATTATATGAATTCTTGATGTGTGACTTTAAAACACAGAATTAAGGTTTGTATTACATTTTTTTTGTTCATCCCCCATGTGTCTTTATGAAGTTGTGCTGATGAGGGTCTGTTGGTTGTCTTGCAGGTTTTCTCCTCCTATCTTTCTGTTTCTCATCAGTATTATTCCCTCCATCTGGATCCTGGAGCTCCACCACCAGCAGGACAAAGTCAATGGCTCCAAGGTACATTCCACACCTCAAACCGAAAACACTTAAAGCAACAGTTCTCCTGCTTTCCAGGCATGTATTCTAATGATAGATGTTTGTGGTGTGGGAGGGTTGCAGAACTCTAGCTCTTTACACATACTGTAGGGCTACAGCTACAATTTATCATTCATTCATTTATTGTTTCTGTCAAATTCTGCATTTGCTTTTAAGCTTTTAAGTTTGAACTAGAGTGAAATGTACAAGCAGTATGTGAAATTCAGTGTGTAAAAAGCCTCTTTCGACGGTTTTCAGTGCAAAACTCTGGACTCGTGGGATAATGTGCGTAATGTGATCATTCAGAACGAAACCTCGGGAAACCTCACATACCAGGACTATCTGAAGGTAAGAACATGCTAGAACACGCTCTCTTTTATGATGTGCCTGCAAACAGTTGTTGTTTTTTTCGATGATGTATGTCATGGAAATCACTGAGATTGCAGACTGGATTATGCACAACATGTGGGGTAATGAACCTAACCAAGAGCTCTAAGATAAAGCAACAGAAGAGAATGGTTCAGATTCCTCAAGAAATTGCTTACTCCCTTCTCTGGGATTCACAAAATTCCTCAGTTTTTGCACGGATTAAATAGATAGTTTATTATTTGTCCTCAAGGAGTGAAGTCTTTTCCACAGAGCACAAACAACAGAATTATACAAAAAGACAAAGACATGAATAAGCACTCTACAGACCTCAGACTGGATTTCTTGTAACCAAAGAGGAGGTTACAGTTCGTGAAATAATCATGAAATTTAATGTATTGATTCGTGTACATGGACATAAATTTCAAATATTTTTTGTGATGGTCAGCACAAAATCAATTCATATGTAATCCATGTAATCGTGAACCGGGAAGTAAATTTATAAAGAGCTGCAAACACTTCGTTGGGAGAAGGTCGGGGTGGATGGGTGGGTCAGAAAACATCAGACTTTCACCCAGGAGACCAATGTTCATGTCCCGTGTGAAACTACACGTTTATTTGTCACTTAACTTCTGTACTTAAGTTACAGCACTTCCAGAGTTATTTCATCCCAAACCATGATCTTTTTGTAAACCTAACTAAGTAGTTTTGTTGCCTAAGCCTAACCAAGTCGATCTTTTCCTAAAGTAGCCTGTATGGCTAAACAAACAAGTTTTAGAGGTGCTGGCCAGCAGATTGGTTTTACCTACAGAGTCAGGCAAGTGGTTCCCCATCTGCTTCAGTCTGTATGCTAAGCTAACTGCTCACTGGCTGTGGCTTCACACTGAACAGACAGATATAAAAGTGGTATTGATCTTCTAACTCTCGCCAAGAAAGCGTATAAGCATACCTCCCAGAGTGTTGAACTCTCCCTTTAATGTAAATCTTTCCAGTCTTCTTTAAAATGTTTCTTATAGTTCATAATATATGTCATAACTAATCTAATCAGCTGATAAAGAGCGGTTTGCTTTCATCACTCATGATGACACTGTCTGCGGTGGGAGCTTCCTGTTTGGGGGCGGCAGTAGCTCAGTCAGTGGGGACTTTGCTTTCACTTGGGAACCGTAGGGTCGTAACTTCAAGTTCCTGCACAGACCAAACACGGAGTGTGGACTGGTAGCTGGAGAGGTGCCAGTTTGCCTCCTGGGCACTGCCGAGGTGCCTTAGAGCACAGCACTGACCCCCTAAAAGCTACTCCCCAGGCAGCTGTATACTGTAGTAGCTGCCCACTGCTCCTAATATACTAGGATGGGTTAAATGCAGTAGCTACATTTCAGTGTGTGCTATGCTGTGCACAATTTGTGGCAATAAAATTGGACTTACATTTGCAGAATTTCATGTTTCAAACAAAAGCAAAATTTCTATCCATCTTTTGCAATTGATAGATGCAGAAGATATTTCGGGTTTTTTTCTTTTGTTTTAAGCATTAAAGATATAGGGTCGACGATGTTGGAAAGCTAGCATGGCCTCAGGAGCTCCTTCTAAAACCCCCCCACCTCCCCTCGGGGCTCCTTCCAAGGCAACGCCCCCCCACACACACATGCACGAGCACCGCCGCATCGTAACTACTTCACAGACACAGAGCGGAGAGAGGACCTCAACTCAACAATGCTACCTCATGACAAGTAACTGACTTTTCTCTTCCATTCTCCAGGAAACTTGCGGCGGCAACGCGCTTTGAGTTCAGGCCGGTGCACGCCAAGGGTAGAGTATGAGGCAGGGAAGCAGGGAGGCAGGGAGGCATCTGATTGGTTCTTTCCAAGCGGACCGCAAGGCAGTGATTGGTTCTTTCCAAGCGGACCGCGAGGCAGTGATTGGTAGACGTTTTTACAGGATTACAGCAGCCACAGATGACGGATCTTTTCCGGTCCTTTTTCAGAGCTCATCAGTAACGGATCGCTGTCGGGGTGTAAAGACCATTTCAACCAGTAGAACAAATAGTGTAGACTGGAGAACATTGTCAACCCTGTCTTTAACAAAGAGAGGAGAGTAATTTGCTGTAGAAAACAAAGTGATATACTGTCACACTGTCAAAAAAGTAAAAAAAAAAAACTTTCTGTGTCCTCATTTTAAGCTATTCCAACTCCTATCAGCAGTATCCAAGGCCAAACTACTCTTCAGTGGAAGAGAGTCTTAAATCTGATTAGAAGCCAGCACCGTGGTAATATGTAATCCATTAAGAGAGTTACTCAGAAATTTAGCAGTGGGACAGATTGCCAGTTTGGAGTGAATGCAGAAGAGAAAAACATGAACATCAAAAGACTGGAAAGCCGAATGCATCCCCTGGGGGTTAAACAATTCAGAAGAATCCACCAATGGGAGACACAAGAGATCTTCCCCCAGATCTTCCCAAGCCTGGATTCTGGGAGGAGCCATCCTCTCTTCCTTATCTCTGGTGGACATTTTGGTCAGAAATTAGAGGAACATTTCGCCACATTTTATGTGGATGTCCAATCCTCAGTGGGTGTCATATTGACAGAGACAGAGTTCACCTGCTCGTGGAGCTGTGCTGGCAGTGTCTACATGTACCAGGATGCATTGCGCCTGAGCTACTGACGGCCAGCCAAAACATACTTTAGCCAAGCTGCGCCGATACTAGGGCTGTCAAAGTAAATGCCATAATAACGCATTAATGTAAATTTGTTTTAAGGCCACTAATTTCTTTAAAGCATTAACGCAACTTGGGATTTTTAGGTCGTAGCGGGCTAGATATAGGAATGAAAATGGGTTGTATGGGTACCCACGAGTCTCCCCTTTACAGAAATGGCCACTTCATTTGCGATTAATTGTGATTAATATTTTAATGGATTGACAACCCTAGAACAAATAAAGAAAGAAAGAAATACACTTTTTACTCCTGTAAAATAACTGTATCTGACAATCATGCAATTAATCACTATTACATATTACATATACTATTTATATATCGATTGACAGCCCTATCATATACTTATGCAGGTAATAAAATAAAAACACGGAGGCTGTGTAGTCCAAATCAACGTGAACCAAGATGGCAACAACTCGTTATTATTTTCCAAATTTCCTCCCCGTTGCAGCCACGGCTCTCTCTCTGCTGCATATCGCTGCAGCCAAAACACTGTAAAATGTATGCTCGTCCATAACATCCTCTGCACTTATATTTTCAGATGCCCTTTTTTGCTGTTGGAAACGTTTGCAATACAAGCAAAGAGAACAAGAAAGTTCTGTTTTTGAGCGGCATCTAGAGCATGTCTTTGTTTTGGAATCTACTGAATGATATAAAAACCTCAAAAAAGTCCACAATAATGCAGCCTCCCTCTAAAGAGTCAATTATTCTAATAACAGGCTCAAGGATGATTGTTTATTGTGAAAACACTCTCCTCTTTTGCATAGAAGATAGGCCTAAAACCCTACAAGTGCTCCTGAGTGCTCTTGAGTGCTCCTGTGGTATTGCCTTGAACTTCAGCGGTATCTGTGGTAACTTAACTGGAAACACCAAGTGAATACGACATAGTCTGATCAGAAGCAAAGACGAGAATTTCAGTTTTGTTGTTATTCAATATTAGAAAGCTATGAGTCATCCAGGCACTGAATTCAGCAAGGCAAAAAGTGGCAAGACCTGAGAGGTTATACAGGCTTTTAAAATACCAAGAAAGACAAAGAACTTGCAAAGTCATAAATAGGAAGAAAAACACTCTCAGACAAATTAGTAAAATATGTCAATCGACAGTATCAATTTAAATCAAGAAGAGCACAAATGTAATGTTCACCCTGGTCTCACTGCAACAGGATGTCACAGGAAGAGACGTGTTTTTGCTTTACTTCAGATGCAGAGAGAGACAGACCTGAGAATAAACCTGAGAATGCAAGATGTAGAGCAACATAAGCAATGTTAATATAATTTACTTAGTCATTAAAATAGGAGGGCAGAGACGTTCTGCCATTAATAACAAACATAAGAGCCTGAAAACCCATGTGGCCATTAACAGAAAGAGGGGAGCATTTAAACTGGCTTATATAAACAACAGCTAGACCACCACCACCACACCCTTTAGCCCAGGAGAGTTAGAAAGCCAATATTTGTTGGGGCGCACCTCCGAAAACTGGCTGCGTGCCTCAGCTCTTTACTGTGTTGCAATAAGAAAAACAAAGTCCACATTGTGCAACATTATGGAGTCATTTAAGGTCCCATATTGTGCTCATTTTCAGGTTCATACTTGTATTTTGTGTTTCTACTAGAACATGTTTACATGCTGTAATGTTAAAAAAAAACAACTTTATTTTCCGCATATTGTCTGTCTGAATATACCTGTATTCACCCTCTGCCTGAAACACTCCGTTTTAGTGCATTTCAATGGAATTGCAACGGAATTGTATTGCTAGACAACAGTTTGGGTCCATGTTTACTTCCTGTCAGCTGATGTTATTTACATACACTGCAACAGGAAATAAACTGGGACACATTTAGAATGTTTACGTTTAAGACCATGTAATGGTCTAAATATTGTATATTTGTGACATCACAAATGGACAGTAATCCTAACAGATTGTTTCAAACCCACAATTTCTGAATACGCGCTGTGTGTGTTTCTCCGTATATTGAGCGTTTTGATAGTTTAACAGTATTTTTATAGCACTTAAACCTCCTTTATAATATAAAAGACATGAAAATCTCACTTTTTACAATACGGGATCTTTAAAGCTGCAGTTGGTAACTTTGAGGAGATATGATGAAAAGTTATTTTTATAAAACAGTCACTATATCCTGACAGTAGTGCATGAGACAGATAATCTGTGAAAAAAGATCATTTTCTTCTGTGTCCTCCGGTGCTCCTAACGGAATTTGCAAGATTTCACCATGCCCGAAGGAAAACAACTAATCAGAGCCGAGCAGTCTCTGGGCAGCTGTCAATCACTGTTCACGAAACTCGTGCACTCTGATTAAACAGTCAAACTAGGCAACGCTGATCAAAAATGTATCAAGATTCTGTTACTATAATGTCTATTTCTCTCCTCAAATGTTGGTTGACGGTGCTTGGTTTTGGCTCGACTGTTTTCAACATGGCAGCTTTCTTTCTCATTTCGCAGCTAAACAGTAACAGTGTTTGAGCGCTGCCTAGTTTGACAGTTTGATCTGAGTTTGCGAGTTTCGCAAGATAGCTGCCCAGAGACTGCTCGGCTCTGATTGGTTGTTTTCTTTCGGGTGTGGTGAAATCTTGCAGATGCCATTCTGGCATCCGCTGAGCGGAGTAATTAAAAAAAAATCCCGAAACTGGATCATGATCCAAAATCTAATGGATTGTTCATTGTGCCACACCACACCCCTTCAAAAAATTTCATTCAAATCCATTGTGAACTTTTGGTGTTATCCTGCTAACAGACAAACAAACAAACCAATGCCGGTGAAAACATAACCTCCTTCAAGGCCCAGGCCCTTGGCCCTCGGCCTTGAAGGAGGCAATCACCAATGAATTTATGCTGCTGATGCGTATTGTCTGTGTTGTCAAAGCCTGTTATAACTTATTTCTCTGTGGGGGGTTTTAAAGGTGAAAGTATGTATTTGTGACCCATTTTTAAGGAATTTACATCTTCAGTGTAGGGAAATCAGAAAGTACTGAGAGACGGATTAACACTTTGTTGTTTTTTGTCTTTTCATTGGATTTGTAGACCATAAGAAAAATATAGAATGTCTCCAGCCTTTTTCTTTAAATAATGACTTTTTGGATTAGGACTCATCAACATTCATCCGACCAAATATTACAGGGTCTGCAAATGGAATAAAAGGAGGCGGGATAATCTCTGCCTAGTTTGGCTATAACAAATCTAAATTGCTACTATGATATCTACCAGAAACTGGTAGCGTCACATGAGCTGAGAGCTAGGGTCGTGTCTAGAAGGTAACCCACAAGTTGTGAAAACTCTTGAGAGACTCACTGCCCGATCCAGTAGCGGGACAAATACCACAAAGATCAACCGTCACATCCTACATGTAGGCATGCTGAACAACGACAACAATGGAGGAGAAATGAATACACATAGACCGGCAGGTCTGTCCTCTCTCCCTACGTGATTCAGCCTTCTCTTCATCCAGAGCAAGCACTGTATCATGTGCCAACATTTTGACTTCTGCGGATATTCTGTATCATATAGCCTAACACTAAAGTTTATGTAACACTAAAATCAGGATAAAGTAAGTAATTTACTAAAAAGGCAATAGTACCGCATATCGCGCTGATGAGCCCATCATTATCACTACAGAGGAAATTCCTTCACCGCAACAGCCCTACATGCGACCCTTAAGTTATCGACAAAGAAATAACTTTCAATCTCTCTTCCTTTTCCAATATTTTAACCAGGCGTTATCAAATGTCTGCTCCAACGACTGGATCCTGGCTCTCCATCAGATCCTGCTCATTCTCCTCATCGTGGGGAAGTGGCTCCTCCCGCTGGGAGGCGGAGTCACGCGGGACGAGCTCTCGCAGCTTCTCCTGATTTTTGTCGGCACCGCAGCAGACATCCTCGAATTTACTAGTGAGACGCTGTCAGATGTCAAGTGGGTGGCTCGTTGGTTAAGTATATGTGCGATAGTTGTATGTCTACTGAGCTTTGTAATCGTATAAGCATGTTCCCACTTATGTATAAACTATAGGGCTGTCAAAGTTAACGCCATAATAACGTATTAATGCAAATTCGTTTTAACGCCACTAATTTCTTTAACGACGCTTGCGATTTTTAGGTTGTGGCGGGCTCAGTTTTAAAGCTAGAGTGAAGATACTGGTATCGTATGAAACCAGAAAATCCAAGCTTGTCATGAAGGAGGCTAAATAACGCTCCAAACTTACGCTAAATTTTGGTGAGGAAAAACTGTCATGGCCATTTGAAAGGGGTCACTTGACCTCTGACCTCCAGATATGTGAATGTAAATGGGTTCTCTGGGTACCCACGAGTCTCCCCTTTACAGACATGCCCACTTTATGATAATCACATGCAGATTGGGGCAAGTCATAGTCAAGTCAGCACACTGACACACTGACAGCTGTTGTTGCCTGTTGGGCTGCAGTTTGCCATGTTATGATTTGAGCATATGTTTTATTCTAAATGCAGTACCTGTGAGGGTTTCTGGACAATATTTGTCATTGTTTTGTGTTGTTAATATAATAAATACATACATTTGCATAAAGCAGCATGTTTGCCAACTCCCATGTTGATAAAAGTATTAAATAAGAGACAAATCTCCCTTCAAGGTACATTTTGAACAGATAAAAAATGTGTGATTTGCGATTAATTACAATTAAAGGGACTATTTGCAACTTTCAGAATTGCTTCTTAACAACGACACCTGTGGCCGTGAAATCAACGAAAGTCAGCGTCGGGCTCACGCTTGCTCGCTCTAAATAGACCTGAACGAGCATCGCTCAAAATAGTGAGGCGACACACGTCAGCTAAAAGCACAATATCACTCTATATTTCAGCTGCTTGGCAGTAATGTTAGCTGACCAGACCAAGGTCTCTCCATGAACATGATTTAGATCTGATCCTAGTGTTGGCTTTTCCTGCCTCACCCTCCTGCGCCCGCAGGGAGACACCGGCAACCGGAGCCTCTCCTCCGCTGCCTGCTTGCATTCACTGATACAGCGCGCACCAACAGAGGTTTTCTGTGTCTTGTGAAGTGACGAGCCTCCGCAGAGAGAAACGTGAACCGTGACACCGGCACCCGGTGTCTCCCTGCGGGCGC
>CAKAOI010031634.1:0-24652 GCA_916701655.1 Sebastiscus albofasciatus | reverse complement strand
CTCACTTCCGGTGCTGGTGTGTTAACTTGACGCCTCTCTGTCATCAGGTACACAGTAAAGCGTGGCTGCAGCTCCTCCTCCAGACGTGAATGAAGACCAGCTAGTCAGCCGTCCTGCTAAAAGCTAAACCAAACTGCGGAACTACCAGCAGCGACACACACAGCCCGTCTGCTCGTCATTTAGCAGCTTGAAGTTGTTGTTTTCAGCGTTAATACTGAAGGCCTTCCTCGTCGACTGCAGCTCAGAGAGCTAACGAGTCACAAGTTGCTAGTTAAGTTAATGCTAGTTAGCTAGTTGACAGCTAACGCTAACTAGCTTGGTCTCATTAGTACTCGACGTCAGTTTCAAAACAAAGCCCGCAAACACAGAGAAGTTGAGACTGTCACCTGGAGAAGGGCTTTACTACTAAACGAGCTAGCTGGTGTTTAAGTCTGAGGATTAATTATTCAGATGATGTTTGAGACACTCAGTTAAAGAAGCTGTCAGCAGGTTGAAGTTATAACTAATCCAGCAAGCTAGTGTTAAAGCTAACTGGGTTTCTGTCCATAAAATCAGGTTTATAAAGTCAGGGTTTCCTTTGAAGCTGGGATTTAAATGTCCGAGAAGAGTTCATCGTCCGGTTCGGATGAGGATGTGGACCCTGAATCCGGCCAGCATGTGGATACCGGAGGCGTTTTAAGCAAGGTAACCAGTTTGTTTTATAGCTGTAGAAATAACTACTTGATTAAACAGGTCTCTTCATACAAATACCTGGGGGTTATGATAGACTCCACCCTACCATGGACCCCTCACATTGAATTTACTTGTTTAATCTCAAATGAAGGCTTTAGAAGCAGACTCTATGGCATGTTAATGTTTTTAGCCCCCTTGTTGTACAGATGACTCCCAGAAAAGTTCCTTTTTATCCCCCCATTTGTTTTAGATAGTTCTCTTTTAATGCAAATATGAGTGCTTTTAGTGTTTGTGAATTGTATTTTATCTCTATTTGTGTCTGCAGCTTTGTGTTCTTGCTGCTGACCGTCTTGGCCAGAGGTTCTTAATCTCAATGGGACTAACCTGGTTAAATAAAGGTTAAATACAAATAAATAAAACTTGTAAGAAGATACAGCAGGTTATTTACTTTCTCCGCAGATCATTTGGAGCCAGTAGCCAGATTATTTTTCTATTTTTCAGTTCAGTGATCAGTGTCCTGTTGTACTGCAGCACAGCCTGGCTCAGTAGTCTATCTGTAAAACTAAACTTTATAGCCAAATCAAAATCTGGGCGAAGATCATTGGCCAACCTGTGACAGCCTCCTTTCAAGCAGCTCACAACAAGAGTATGCTCAGACTCGCCAACAGCATCTCTTCTGATTCCTTACATGTTTTAAATGGGGAATATCAACTTCTGCCCTCCAAGAGGCGATTCAGAGTCCCTGCATACACATCATTCAGGCAGAGGATATGTTGACTTGCATAGTCAGATAACTGTTTGACTTTTACCTCTCGTGTGTTTACAGTGGACAAACTACATACACGGATGGCAGGACCGATGGGTCGTGTTGAAAAACAATACTTTGAGCTACTACAAGTCGGAGGATGAACGGGAATACGGCTGCAGGGGGTCTCTGTGCCTCAGCAAGGCTGTTATCACAGTAAGTATATACCATGGTATGAGGAAGGAACATCACTTTGCTGCTGTCTTTTGCACAAAAGAATGAGCTTAGCACCTGTCCAACATTTCAGGGAATAAGGGCCCATAGGACGGGCGACCATGAAAGGCCTCATTTTCTGCATCAGTGCTCTTGGAGTAGAGTTACCTCTCTAGCAGGTATCAAATGTTTTTATCCCGTCTTTCCCTGTCATTACCATAGAGTTGAACTTTAAATCCTTCAATCTACGTTTCCTCAAAGCTAGAAAGGTAAACATTAACTAGTAATGAGGCTGCTATTAAGATCTCAGGTAGGTAGAGACCTGTTGTTTAGCAGACCAAGGCATTCTTGCTCCAGCAGTCATTTGAGATATCATGCCTCTCTTACCTCCATGGCAGTTATTGCACCGGCTACTTGAAATCTGTGCTCCCTTTTGGTTAAAATGTAAGCGTTGACCACATACTTTACATATCGGACCTGTATTCTCTCAATGCAGGCCTCCCGTTGGTGAGATAAGTTGAAATCCCACACCCTGGTTAAATATTCACTGTTCACTCTGAGCATACCGCCACCAAGTACAGAGGCCAAACAAATGGCTTCGCTGCGATTTGTGCAATAGGATTATACTGTATGACTCAAAACTGGATTAAAATGACAACATGAAAGGTTACAGTTAGTTTCCTCTAGTGAAAGTGGTCATTTGAGTGAGCATTATGCCAATTCTGGGTTTGTGCAGACCTGAATGGTGCTCCACAAGACATTTGTAGTTTTGTTGGAATTGTGTTATAGTAGGCAAATTACACGTGATCACTAATAATTAGAGTAGTATGACTCACAAAGTCACTCTTTACTGCCTATCCCTTCTCCCTAAATAAAGCCAGTTCTGTCTACGGGGACTGTGGTATGAGGAGGACTCAGGAATGCAGGAACAAGCCTCTGCTTCTCTTCTTGCTTAATATCAGTCTGTTACTCACTGCGTAGCTGCAGACACAGACGGAAGCAAAATGTGCAGGAAATGTTACTGTCTGAAAATTCCTATCATGGACCTATAAAGCTCACATCAGTTCAAGCTCTCTGTCAGTGCATTAGTGTTTTCCTGTCAGTTTTATGTTTTTGTGCAAAGCAAACACGTAGAAATAATAGTGCATATTCATATTTATTGTTTTAAATATTATTTTGATTCAAATACAAACATGTTGGCACGCACACTAGTTTAAAGGCAACTCATAGAATGAGTCCTGGATGTCTGTTTTTGTGAGAAGGTTATCAGTGTTTGGCTGATAACCTTCTCTTTCCTAACACTGAAGATGCCACAGTCCTATACACAGAAAACAGCCAGTGCAGCAAGGATATTCAGTAGTGCTTACGCAAGGAGAAGGAGATTGTTCCAGGCAGAATGAAAGAGGTATAAACTGGGTTGTAAAGCAGAGGTTTATGGGCCGTGTCTGATACAGCACAGTAAGATAAACTGGATTTCTCTAACCAGTAATGTCATCACGGCTGGATGCACTTGAGCTTACCATTGCAATGCACATCCCGCCTTATAGTGAACTTTAGAAAGTGGAGGGCATTTTTGATGTTACACCTGTCCCTGAGGGGAAACTTTTGCTCTGAGGTCGTCTGTGGCTGTAAAAGAAAGCATTTAAGGGTCAGAGAAAACCGCTCCCCCCTGTCAGTGTCCTAGATCTGTAACTTATGTGTTAAAGTGTACAGACAATGTTGCACAAAGTTCTGCAGGCCATGTTCATAGTTGCAGTGTATGTTGCTGTTGTCCGTGGCAGCAAATAAACCAGCACATGAGCGTCATTCAGCAAATCTAATTAATCTTGAGCAACATGAGGTTATGTCAGCTGACAGAGCAGCTGTAGTCTTGGTTCTACTAAAGAGAAAAACAGGAAGGATATTCAAGTCAAGTGTGTCTTATTTCTTATTAGGAGCCTTTGCAGAACAGATCTCTCCTCAGCTGCGAGCAGTGGTCAAATTCCAATCTCAGAGGAAACGGGAATTCTTTGGTGCACGTGTTTGGGTGCCTAAGGCGGTCAGTGGAGGGAGCTGGGTGGGGTGCATTGTCGAACGGGGGAGTGAAATTGTTGAAAGATTTGGCCTAATAGCAGAAGAAAAAGTTATGATGACCCAGGTTCAGGCTGAAAGAATATCTGTTTTTGCACAGCTCTGCTGCGGTCGTTTAGGGTTGCGCCTGCAGACACAAGACATCAGTTTCTAATTAAAATTCCTGTTTATTGTGTGGCAGCGGAGGCTTTTCTGTGACTGATGGAATCCATGTGTGTCCAGAATGTGTCATCGCTAGTCAGCTAGTGTCATAAACAGACAGTAGAGGCATTATAGAGGGATTCTTTGCTCTGATTCCTCTGTGATTTTATTAAACTGGGGGAAAATGTTACATTGGGTTTTTGTGTTTTGGTATTCAAATACAGATATTTGGTTTCGTTGATAGTATTTTCTGACATGATGACACATATGCTCTGCCTAATAACTATTCATGAGCCCTCTCCTCTCTCTTTGCAGCCTCATGAGTTTGACGAGTGCCGTTTTGACATTAGCGTGAACGACAGCGTTTGGTACCTCAGAGCTGAAGATCCTGAGCACAGACTCCAGTGGATTGAGTCAATAGAGCTGCACAAGGTGAGTGGAACGGGCTTCTCTTCATAGATTTTCTGGATCTTTTGGGTATCTCTTGGTTTGCTTGTCATACAGACTGTCTTGTGATAATGTTATTCATATGAATTTTGACTACCTGCTGCAAGCAAGTCAGCTGCATTACCCTGATATATTAATTAATATTACAGATGCTCAGTGTGCCCGAATCCAGTCCCTGTTTTGCTTATGGGTTTTTTTTTTTTTTAATTTGCATGGTGTTTGTCAAGAATCTTGTGACAGTTCCTTAGGCTATAATAAATATTTTAGTCTTTTTAGACTTATCTAATCACCAACTGAAAATATTGTTTTGCTGCATTATTCACATTTTTCAGGTATTTAGGTTCAATTTTGGGTCAGGGTGTTTTTCAGAACAGACAGGGAGTTATCTGTTTTGTTTCAGGGAGCTGGGTGTGGCAGGACAGGGATTCGGACACACACACATACATTCACACACACACTCACACACACACGCACACACACACACAGAGGCCTTCACCCTGGGAATGTGAGGAATCTGTGGAGTGAGTTGTTGAGGTGGGGGTATCCCCTGTTATCAGATACCAGGCAGCTGCTCACCCTGCAATGACATCAAGTTAACATAAACATACGTAAAGTGTGTAAAACATATTAGGTATGTCGTCATGGCTTATGAGAGAAGTGTTTCACGCAATGCATAAAACATATAATGCCGTGATCTGTCCAAAACTAGCTGATACTTAAGCAATAGCTCATGACAGGCCGTTGAAAGTTGTGATTATATCACGGCTAAGGGGCGTGACGCGAATCGGAAATAGACATCAAATATGGCAATATGAAAGTTATAGACACATTCCAATTGAAATAGTTTTATATTAATAAATAATAATGTTCACAATAACATAGACCCTCCTGCCTGCACATACCGAGGCGGTTGCTGGAATGGTGGTTGCTATTGAACATACAACATAACATGCTAGCTTTGTATTGATTTCATTATTTGGCTCTTTATTTACATTATTGTATGTTGCCATTTATTGTGCAACCATTGAGAAACAGTCCAGCGTCAGTAGGATGACTTTCATATCTCCTTGTACAAGGCTTGCCTTTCTTTGTTATGTGGAGGTGTGTTGCTATCTAGTCCATTTACGGCCATAATCTCTCTCACGTGTCAAGAACCGCATCAGATTCTGGTAGTGTCCGGAGGCAGTGGTTAGTGTGTTTCTGCTGAATTTCTGCTTGCTTGCATATTCCAGGCAACATTGTGGAACCTCCTCTTTATGTAGCGCTGCATGTTGTTTAGCAGGTGGATTATTTTCTGGAGATGGACACTTCTCAATCCACAATTAACGTTTCCATTTTGTAGCGGGTTTTGGCAGCTGACTTTGTTAATTTGTATCATGGATGCATAAAGAGAGCTAATGTAAGTCTATGGGAAAAAAAGTATTTTTTGGCCCAATGGCATCACGTTGTGACCCTGTCGCTAAGCAACCATGAGTCTATTATTTATCTCTTAGACACGGAGTGATACTGAAAGTGCAAAGGTTAGACACGTCATAGCAGTGGTATGTGGAAATGACAGTATATCACAGCTATCAACCAACCAGATTGCTTGACCTGAGCTACCTGTTTTATAAAGCTAGCTATACTAATTTAGTTTGTGTTAGTATGCTGTAAATATCAAAGTTTCCATTTTCAGTGTTCTACTCTACAGAGAGTACATCAACTTGAGTAATATCATCAGTGTGTTTGTACTGTGACATTTGGTTGTTTATTGTGTGTTATCTGGGTCTTCTGGCGAAATGTCTGTGAGAGAGTAAAATAGATGTATATTATCAGGGCACAAGTAATATTAATAATGTGATAATGTAATTTTTCTTGCTGGCATTTACCACATAAAACACTGGAGTTGAGAGACCACTGTAAAAGTACCACCCTTGAAAAAAATAATCATTATCGTGTGAGTTTTCCACTAAAATGGTGCCGTGGATGGTTTTGTTGTTAGTGCTACTGGGTGTTGACAGTTGAGTGAGAGTGACCGCAGGTCTCCAGTCCATTAACGACAGTGTGAGAGTATTTCAGGGTTATGTCTGGATTGTGACCTACAGTAACCTCAGTAAGCGTAATGCAGCACTACCTGCAGCATTGCTATAGGTGAGTGTGCCTACACTGCTCCCAACTGGACAAAGAAGGACTTGCATTCAATGTTAACCACCGGCATTGTGGTTTTAATCTTTGTGTCAAGAGGGTGTGAAACGGTGTAGCCTATCTTAGACTTTGTTTAAACATACTTGCATCTTGTTTTGCAAATATTGACATTTTATTTCTAGTTTTCTTGTTGCCATCTATTAGTGAAGCTCTGGACAGTTACTTCAGATACAAATTGTGTAACAATTACCTTTTTAAAATAACTTTTTGAGGGTTACATTTTTTGTGCCAATTTCATACACTCATACTTTGTTCAAGCTTGGTTTCAGTCATTAACAATTATAATTGTGCTTTAATATGGGTCAAGCAGGTCATGATTACAGCTTTTAAATGCCTCGTATTGTATAAGCCACTTTGCAAATGCAAAAAAAAATGAATCTAATCTGTATATCCATAGCACCAAATTAGGCTGTTAATGTATGGGGAAATAAAACAGGTTTTGTGCAAGTCCATTTGGGTTTTTATGTGTGGGTGTGTTTGTGTTGGTGGAAAAAAGTTGTGCTAAGAGTAGGGACGTTAAGTGCAGCTCTTCATGAATAATGCATTTTTTTTATCGCCCGTTCACACAGCAACAAAAATCAAGAGGGACACATAAAACTCTCGATCATACTGAGAAGACTGTTCCATTCGGTCAGAATCAGAGGGGTGATATGGAAGAAAATGGGGGGAAACCCCCGTATGTATGCATAGTTTTTCCACCACTTCTTCAGGCTGGTTATTGGCACAGTCTGAACGCTATTGGCCCAGATCCGGCTTCACAATGGGATATCAGTAAATCAGAATAAGAGAGGATGAAAGGAAAGATCGGTAGATGGAAGTAAAGCAGAAGATCCAGACAAATGTTGTTCCCTGCCTCCCACTCTCTGCCTTCTTATCTGTTATCTCTCTCTCTCTCTCTCTCTCTCTCTCTCTCTCTCTCTCTATCCCCCTCTCTCTCTCTCTCTCTCTCTCATATAATGTAGGCTGCTTCACTCAACCACCCATTTGGTACTTTAGTGGTTTATCATACAAACAGCCCCGGACAGCCCTTGTCTCTCTCTCTCTCTAATACATATATGCATGCACCCTTCTTTTATATCCCTCTCTCGCTCTTGCATGCAAACGCACACAGTTACGGTTGCTTGCTCAGTGATGGATGCTGGACATAAAGATGGACAAGATGAAAAGGTTTCCCATATCAGGGTGTGTGGTCTGTTGATATATGTAAGCAACAAGAGTGGAGGGCATGTGCGTGTGTATCTTTTAAGAGTCCATGTGTGTGCCTGCAGAATATCTGACTGAAAGCAGACCTGCTTCGCTCTGCCGAGGAATTTCAAGACTGGCTCAGTCTTTCTCTTCTGCTTCATTGAGCGGCTAGTGCCTGCCACTCCCCTGTCTGCCACGGAGAAAATGACTTTTTCCTCGCCCTCCGTTCCCTCTCTTACAGCTGCTTCCTTTTACTTGATGATGAGCTAAGCTGAGCCTGTATGGCTTTTCTTCTCCACCTCTTCCTCTTCCCTTTTGTTCCTCCGCGAGGTGTGTCCAGAGAAACGGGAATACTGGATTTAAGCCTCTGAATTGTCAGAACAGTGGGAGTGTTGGGGGAAGCGTCTGGGCCATGTTGGGGCCAGCAAGCCGTCGGGACTGCAGCAGTGTCCTGCTCTGCTTTGGGTGTTGGAATGGCCGAATGGTGGGCTTATAGCATGTTGGCATGCTGCTTGCTTACTGTCACTCACCACTGAAGTTAGTTAATTAGTGTGCCAGTGTTGTGATATAAATGATAAACATGGCCCATCTTTGCCATCTTCCACATATTGCATAATTGATTATCTTCTATTTGCATGCATGCAGTTTTTCACATTAGTAGCACTGATGGGCTGGCTTGAGAATCAAGAATCAACTGCATGTCAGTCATTGAAAGAGTTCTGTCACTATTTTGTTTTAGAAATTAAGGTTATGCTGCATGGCTTTGTGCTGGACTTCCAGCTTTTTTAATGACAGGTAATTTCACAAACAGCAATATGCTCAGATGTGAACAAGTACTCAGTGGTTGCTATGGTCACTCACTGAGATACTGTACACTCATCTCATTATCATCACAAAGCCGTGGGCACAAGATGCCATTTCATGTGTTGTGTATGAGTGGGTGTTTAATTTGCATGGCTGTGTTATGCAGCTGAGCAGGTGCATAATGATGGCACAAAGCAAATCAGATCCTAAAGTGATACGTTTATAAGACCAACTTTTAGTGTGTAGCACTTTTTGTCAAATGTTGATTTACCCATGTAACTACCCAACTGTTATTCTCAGCTGGTGAAATGTAGGCCGTGTTTGTTTAAGGACTTCATATGTTGCAGCAGGAAACATGGATTATAGTAACACTGAGGATGATCTAGTTTAAATTAGACTATTGTATACATGCATTAAGAACTAAAATCCCCATTACATCAAAACATTAATATTGGTTGAGCCATCAGAGGTGAAGCTGAGACACAAGTCAACGTGTCAACAAGCATTGACTTCCGTTTGAGATAAAAAAAAATAAATAAATAACACACCTTAAGCTATGAGTGACAAAAGCAACAAAGCGGCCAGCATGGCCAGCTACATTGTTGATGAGTCGCCCTTGAAGTGTTGCTCAATCACTCATTGACGTAGCTATGTGGTTAAATAGCACTGAGAACTGGCTAACAGCATTTTTATAGATGAAACGGAACAGGGTGAAACAATAACATATGATTGGTTGATGCTTCACCACGTCTAGCCTGTTACTGTGTCTCTCGTAGTGTGAACGCAGCATTACAACCACCAGCCAGTCACAGTCCAGCCTGTCAGTTCAACACTTTGACATAAGACTTTCAGTGTGTTGCAGATATCTACATGTATGATCAGCCTTTCTTAACACAATAAAACTTCATCAGGTTGAGCAGCACTTCATCATTTTTCTACAGACTGTTTTTTTTAATTGAGCCATAGCATATCTTTAATAATAACAGCCCTGATTCTAACTTTGTGAATGTTGTAATGTTCAATGGGTCAGGTAATTTTTAGGTCTGGAGTTTTCTTGTTATTTACATTATTGAATTTCATGTTATTGTACGATGTTCATGTTTTGTATGAACCAAATGTTTTAAATTTTTTTATTGTAATTCATAGATTATCTGATAGGGTTAGTTTGAACTATGTAAATGCTTAAATGTATCACTTTCATCTTAATAGCACACCAATCACTGGATTGTAAGAGTGTAAACATAATCTTTAACAGCAAATATTGACACATTATTTTCTGTTGGCCTGGACTTGAACAGTCTACCACTCAGCTCCCTATCTGTTCACCAGTATTCAGTGTCAAATCTCTGTCTATCACCCTGTTATAAGTATTGTACAGTAAGCTCCTCTAGCAGAGGAATGTATGTGTGCTCTCTCTCCAGTTTTTCACCTGACTTCTTCGTCACTGTTCTCAAGAAACACCTCTGCATGCCAGCTAGTAAACAGGAATAGTACAGGCCCTTGTTAATTTAATAATCAAGAGGGAAGTACACACAAAGGCCATGATGAAACCTTAGTAAATATAAATTTAGACTCATAAAACATATCACAAGCATATTAGGATCCTGACTCATAGTATGTAAAAGAGTTTCAGTGTTGCGCTCATGACTGTTGAGTAAAGGTATGAATTTCAGTATGGGACTCTAATATTTGTTCATGAATTTACTGTTGCTCTCTAATGTAGTGGATAACAGTTAACAGCTGCATGTCGGACAATCAAGAGTATTTTGCTTTGGTTGGGTTGGCTGGGTGTGAATGGCAGTGCATGCACTAATGCTGCTGAATGGGCAGTCCCAGGCATCGCCCAGTCATAAGTTGGCTGTTTAATGGAACAAGTGCAGTTACTGCCACTCCCTCCCTCCCTAATGCCAGGTCATGCAGTCAATGTGTTTTTGTGAGACAGTACACTGTAAGTCCTGATAGTTACAACAGTATTTTCCTCCAGAAAGTTGCAATCAAGCCCAGATGTGTCCACTCTGGGATCCAGTATAATTTATTTCCTCTGTTCCTCAACCACCTAGCATCAGGTCTACTGGATGGGTTGACGCATGTGTCTATCTGTCAGCCCTGTTTGTTTGTGTAGGTGTAGGCCTTGCTCTGGTCGAGCTCAGCATTACTCAGCGCCGCTGACTGCTTGAATTGATCTCACCCACTGTCTCTGTCTTGCTTTTATGAGCCGCAGACGTTCTTATTATATTGCAGATATTTTGTGCACATACTGAACTTCTGTTCCCTCTGTTCTCCTTCTCCTTTCTTATCATCCATATCACACCCTCTCCTTCCCTCATTCTCTCTCTTTTTTTCTTCAATCCCTCCCCCTGGATTTCAGGCCGAGTCTGGTTATGGCTCAGAAACCAGTCTCAGGCGTCATGGTTCCATGTTGTCTCTCACCTCAGCAGCCAGTGCCTTGTCGGCCACATCCGCATCCTCCTTCAAGGTAAAAGAGTGAGAGTTTGAAGATGTTTGGCACTATTGGATCATGTCAGATTCTCTGCCCTCTCCGAAGTATTTCCATCAATACACATTCAAACTTTGGTTACATATCCAAAGAATTTAAAAAATCCAAAAACAAAAAATTAAAATTATTGGAATTAGGTCCCTCGTGAGAACGAGACCTCGTGTCTCAGCGAGGTTACCTGTGTAAATAAAAGGCACTTCTGAAAATACCAGCTAAAGGCTAGATCTGTTTTTTTCAGGTGAAAGAATGTCAAGTGTTTTGTACTTATTTTTTATGACGATCTTGCCTTGTGGTTAAAACAAGAGAGCTGACATGAATATTTCCCCTTTATTTCATTTCCTCTTAACTTCTGTTTCTCTTTTTGCTCAGAAGGGGCACAGGTTGCGTGAAAAGTTAGCAGAAATGGAAACCTTCCGGGACATTCTGTGCAGACAAGTGGACACCCTGCAGAAATACTTTGACACCTGTGCTGACGTTGTCTCCAAAGATGAATTTCACAGAGACACAGGTAATCTGTAGCATAAAGACACTATTATGGAGCTTGCATAGTGTCAGAGGTTTATTTTAAATGTGTTTTAAATTGGCTCAGTTTTACCACCCAAAAAATCTTATATTTAGAGCAGTGTGGATTGTGGACATGGCAAAGAGGAATTAGTCTTGATGTTTACCGGCCAAAGAAAGAAATTATAGATGGGCCTTTACTTGGTTCATGCAGTGTGGGAGTTGAAGGAGAGTGTTTGGTAAGGAAACAAAAATCAATATCCACTTAGAGGGCACTTTGTGTGTTGTTTAATCTCTGAGGCAGAGGCTTTCTGTAGTCTTCAAAATCACTTTTATATTGAACTTGCTGTCTTATGTAGTTTAATCTGAATGATGCTTTTGCTAGAAATCTAGTATTGCATCTTCAACAATTGTCTAATTAAGCAAAAGTAGCAGCTCTGGAGGTGTAAATATACCTGTTGAATAGATCTGAAAATGTTAAACTATACTCTATTAGCTATACGTATGTACAGGTTGAGGTATCTATGCCATTTTATAATTTGGTTAACTGGACAGATAGATAGTAGATGCATCTAAGACTGCTGTTGTTTTTTTAGCAGAAGAAGAGGAAGACGAAGAAGACTTTCCTACCACTACAAAACCCGATGGTGAATATAATCACAACAACAATGGCAGCAAAGAGAAATGTAAGTTAACTTGCAGATACAGACCTTTCAGTCATTGCTTTAGAATATCTGTGAAAAAAAAATACATTTTGGCTGCTTGGCCTTGAAATAACTGATTCCCTTTAATACGAAAAACTAGAAAGTCTATTTCTAGTCAAGTCATGAGTCACCTGTCACACTTAGTTATTCCTTTGTTTCTGTCTGTGGCAGTGTTTCCCCCTGCCAGCCCCAAAGGTATGAATGGAATAGACTTCAAGGGTGAGGCCATCACCTTCAAGGCCACCACAGCAGGCATCCTCTCCACTTTGTCCCACTGCATCGAACTGATGGTCAAACGGGAGGACAGCTGGCAGAAGAGACTGGACAAGGTACGGTCTTGCTCTCTACACACAGTGATCAAAATAAATGCCACTCAGTGTGCCTAATGAAGAAAGGATAGTTTCTGAGTGGGCGTGTCAGCAGCCACTGTTGTCTGGAAGTGTCGTAGACTGACGAGCTAATTGCTGCCTTCCATTGTCTTTAAGGAGTTGACCTGTGTTGGTGTTGTTGGGCTCCATCCTTCAGGTGATGAGGTTGTGGATCAGCACTCTGCTTCTCAAAATGTCTAGCAGTGACTGTAGTGCTGCTGTGTGTGAAACTGAAAGCAATCCGCTGTTCATGTTGATGGGAAAGTTACTATTTAAAAAGTACAGTGGTTGTTTTTGAAAGTCTAGAAGGTAATTTAATGGAGTTGGCTCTGAAATTGATTCCCATGTAAAATACACTAATTGTAATAAATAAATAGCCGTGGGAATGAAGAAGTTAGACAAGCCTTGATTCCCTAGGATGAAGTTCAGATCTGCTTTTATCAATACTTATTCTTCATCTTTCCGTTTGGTTAGAAGATTTGATATGGATGCTGTTTGTGTTTATTTGTTCCTGATTTCTGTGTGTTCATCTTTGTATTTATTTGACAAATTAAACTGCGTTAAGCTGCTTGAATGTAAGGTGCCTACTTGCAATTGAAAAGCAAGAAAAAAAAAGATAATGTGTGCTTAGTCAGTGTTAAAAAAAAGTTGAAAATGTCCTCAAATTCCACAGTGCAGACTACTGAAAACCGAAAAAAAAATTTATTAGATATAGCTGGTTTACAGGTGGTAACCAGCTACAAATGTAAAATGAATGGCTATAGGTTAATGAACATATACATTTAAAAATAGTCAGACTTGCTTACCAGAAGCACAACTGCACCTGTTACCCATAATGGTCTTAAACCCTTTTGTTTTATTCGATCGTCTTCTTTCTTATCCAAGTGGTTGGAGTTCCCTCATTGATTTTGCTTAGAGCGGTCTGTGTCTGCAAAGGTACGCTCTGGAGCACCTCATGCTCACATCCTGATCCGCACAGCTGATGTTGTCAAACCAGTTTCTTTTTTCCTGTGTGTTAAGGCATGCTGCCCAACCCTAAAACCTACAAAAGCCGGGAAGTGCTTTCAGTTACTTAGACAGCTTGAGTGAAACTACCTCAATCTTATCTGTGTTTGCCTATGTGTGTAAAGTTAACCTGCCGATGTGTAGTGGGGAAATAGCAATAGTTCGGAACACACTCGAAAAAGGAATAAGACACGCCTGCTCGGACTTGTACAGAGAGTTAAAATAGAAAATGTCTGCAAAGACTTCTTGGTGGAAACCTTCGCTACAAAGGAGGACAGAGCAGCTCAAATACCAGACACAGAGATGGATACCTCTACAGACTTGCAGCCTCTTCTTTAAAGTAGGTTTTTGTCTGTCTGTCTGGTGGTTACTCGCAGCTGACAACAGGCTCACCTCCTGTTTATTTTGTGGCAAGTCTTATACGCCCACACCTTTCTGTACACTTTGTTTGGTTTCTTTCTGTCTGGGTTCCCTCCAATTAAATATTTTTGAGAGGACATTATTGTTTTTAGTCTAATAATTGCTTTAGTTTGCTTGCTTTCTCTTTTTGCAGTGTTGGTAAACTGTGTGTGGAAAATGAAGTTTCTTTGGCAGAGTTGTGTTTATTGTATTTTTAGGCCAAATACACAGGCTAGTTAGTGATGTTTCAGTGCTTTTAAGTAATAGATGCTGAAAACGGTAGATAATTCAATCTCTTTAGTTCTTCATTGTATAGCAGTAGCCTGTTGTTTCTACTTCAGCTGGGTTAAGTGCGTTCATTGGCCTCTGGCAGGGAATGACACATTAAGGTAAACCTGTTTGAGTGCGTTTCTCACAGCTGAATGATGTGGTGAGTTTGCCCGATTGTTTGTGACCTGCTAACCTCTCTTTTCTTCCCCTTTTTTAGCAACTCTTTATCGACTGTAATCTGATGAAAGGAGCATTGTCACTTGGGCGGAGATGTTTTCCGACTCTATAAAACTGAACTCCTGTTGTTTGTTGTCTTAAATGTGGAGGATCAGCAAATCTCTTTTTAAATGCAGCGCAGATGTTTCTAATGGGCGTTTCTATTTACATGCTGTTATTTATTGTTTAGTACAGTTGCACTAACACTACACTGATCTCTCTGTGTGTTCAGGAGCTAGAGAAGAGGAGGAGGGTAGAAGATGCCTACAAGTCTGCTATGAATGAACTGAAGAAAAAGTCACACTACGGAGGCCCAGACTACGAGGCAAGATGAAATTTGATAAAAAAGAAATGGATTAGAAACAGCTAGATAAACTACATCAGAAGGATTTCTTGACTTGCATTTTTATCTTCCTGCACCTTTTTCACAGCTTTTTCTCAGCTTTTCTCACCGTGTTGTTATATTGCTGACAACATTTGCTTCCCACAGGAGGGACCCAACAGTCTGATCAATGAGGATGAGTTCTTCGATGCGGTGGAAGCTGCACTGGACAGACAGGACAAGATAGAAGAGCAGGTGTGATGAAGATCTAAACTTGCTCAATCAAAATGTCCTGTCCAGTTTGGATGTATAAAACAATTACACATTTAGTCTAGAAGACACATTTGGATCTCTCCCATCCCTCCCTTCCTCATACATCTCTCTTTGAAACACATTTAAACAAAGCAAAATGAACTGAAGCACAGTTGCATACATTACACGGAGGGACGTTGCCTTTCTCTTTCGCATCTTCTTAATCTTCTCTCTCTCACCAAACTCCTATTCTCTGTCCCTCAGTGCCAGTCAGAGAAGGTCAGGATACCTCGACTAACTCCAGTTCCTCCAGGAGACGTCTACTCCACCATCGGTACACACCGATTTGGCATCAAGGTGCTCAACACATTTCTTATTTTCTCTTAAATGTAAAGCTTGTTTCCATTCTGCTTTGTTCTAATTTAAGGCTACCGGTTGCTATTGTCTGCAATGTCTGTCTCATCATTCCTGTCTGAAGCTTAGTCAGCTTAGTGACCTGTCTGTAAAGCTCTGCAAATGACTGTAGCTTGTGTGCTTCTCATAATGTGTCCATGCTTTACCTTAATATGATCACTCAAAGAATCAGTTTGTGCTTGTTGCAATCATTTGAGCGCTTGCATAACATCTTCGTATGAAATACTACTTGAGCAGGTTGTGGTTGCGTCCTCTGGACCGCTGCAGGGTGCCTCTTTCTATTTTGTTCCTTATTCTTTTCTCTTTTCAATCTTCCTCTCTGCTGCACAGCCCCATAGCCATTCTTCTTCCCTGTCCTCCGTTGAGCTAGTCAGTGCTTCAGATGACATTCACAGATTCAGCGCTCAGGTACTGTATGTGGTCAACAGTGAGCACCTGTACCTGCAGGGGGGATGCAAACGCCTTTTGCTTTCCACCGCAGTCAGAGAGAGCATGAGAATATCTACTAAACAATCTCTCCAGGACTTCACAAAGGTTTCTTGTGCTTTGAGTAGCATGTTATACAGTAACAGGTTTTTACACCAACGTTTTTATAATATATCCTGTGCTTTTGAGAAGCATATTAGAGGCACTTTTTACACCAATTTCTTTATAATATTATGTGAAGCACTAAGACAAAAAACCCTGACTGGACAAAATTGAAATTCCTGGAGTGACTGGCAGGTTGTCTTCATCACATAACGGTTGTCATCATACCACTGATAAGAAAAATGTTATTCTAATACCGCATGACTGGAATTTAGTTGAAAGCTCTTCATTTCCGCCTCCTCCTCTCCTCTCCTCTCCTCTCCTCTCCTCTCCTCTGCTCTCCTCTGCTCTGCTCTGCTCTGCTCTGCTCTGCTCTGCTCTGCTCTGCTCTGCTCTGCTCTCCTCTCCTCTCCTCTCCTCTCCTCTCCTCTCCTCTCCTCTCCTCTGCTCTGCTCTCCTCTGCTCTCCTCTGCTCTCCTCTCCTCTCATCACTCCGTCTTCCACAGCATGAGCAGGCATGAATCCAGACTGGCTATCCACTGTGTTCTTAATGCATTGTGGGGATGTTGAATAACACCCCCAAGCAGTGTTTTATATTTATTTGGTTAGAGCTCAGTGGTTAATGTATTTGCTTAATGAATTCCTAAGATTCTGAGAGGGGAACATTTTAACTGTTTGCCTCCTATAATGTTATCTGTAATAAAATACCAGCACAGGTGCTAGGTGTGTTGATTGTTCAAGACCTATAAATCATTAAACTTGAGCAGAGCATCGCAAATGCAATGAATTCTCCTCCCCAACTGTGTCCTGTTTCAAAGCATGTCCTCAACTTAGGTCAGTTAAAGAACGGTAAAACACTTTCTAAAATATGAATTTAATCAATACCTGTCTGTCTCTTAGGTGGAGGAGAACGTGCAGAATCATATGACGTACTCTCTTCAGGATATGGGCGGAGATGCTAACTGGCAGCTTGTCATAGAAGAAGGAGAGATGAAGGTGAGTACAGAGGAGAGAAGCTGCTTATGAATCATGTCCTAGCTGTGAATATTTAAGTCTCACTCAATTTTTAAAAGATACTGTGGTTGCAGTAGAAGCACTGATATTACATTTATCAGCTAGCAGAGGTAGAGGACCTACTCAAATATTTAAAGTCAAAGTATTTCATGCCACAATGGAAAAAATATTCCATAAAATAAGTAATCAGTCATTTCTGAATGGAAGAAATCATCTCAAGTTATCAGTCAATGGTAGACTTGAAGGATCAGTGTGTAACAATTAGGGGGCTCTATTGGCAGAAATGGAATATAATATTAATATGTTTTGTTTTCATTAGTGTATAATCACCTGAAACTAAGAATCGCCAAACACTGTTAACTTTTCCTGCTTGGGTCGAAGTCAATAACATTGCTCGCTCCCGTCGCCCTCTCTCTTGTTTCACCAATCATTTCCTACATACACACACTGACCCTACACACTGGCTCTGCTCCAAATGACCTACGCTACTCTTACAACTGGCTCTACATTGGACCACCGCTACATCCTACACACTGTTCCTTTAAGAGGATCCTTAAAGATGTTTTTTCAGTGAGGTTTGCGAATATGTTTATAGTGACGACATGACTTTCCGTTTGTTCTAACTTCTGTCTCTCGCTCCGCACTTTGTGTTCCAGGTGTACAGGAGAGAAGTAGAGGAGAACGGTATTGTGCTGGATCCTCTCAAAGCTACGCATGCTGTGAAGGGGGTGACGGGACATGAGGTCTGCCACTACTTCTGGGACACGGCTGTCCGAATGGACTGGGAGAGTAAGTTCACTATTTCAGAAGTCAACCATCATGTCAACTCTGTTTGACTTTCTCTGTTTTAATGTCATGACCTGACCCTGAACTCTTCCTCCCTCAGCCACCATTGAAAATTTCAATGTTGTGGAAACGCTCTCTGATAATGCCGTCATTGTTTACCAGACACACAAGGTAAATTGACTTCTTGGTGGTTTTAGACATTGCACATTTGATCAGTAATATTCTGCAGCCTGTTTGATTTGCCAACTGAATGCCTCTGTTTGTGTTTCAGAGAGTGTGGCCTGCCTCTCAGAGAGACGTGCTCTATCTATCAGCCATCAGGAAGATCTTGGCAACAAACGAAAATGATCCCGACACGTGGCTGGTCTGCAACTTCTCTGTGGACCATGACAATGCCCTTGTAAGATTACTAAATTACACCTGTTGCTATCATGCCATAAAGCGAGTGTGATGTATCAGGCATTCATCAAGCATTTGATTAATTTCAGCATATAATTCCTGTACAAATATCCCATAGTCAAACAAGACATTGTTGTCAGGCCATTTGCATGGGTAAATGGAAGAAAGAATAGTTTTAGACCTCTTAACCCCAGTCACTCTGTCAGATTAGTTACAGTGAGATTTGTGGCAGCTTAGAGATTGTTTTCATTTACATTTTTTTTTTTTTACCTCCAGCCCACAAACCGGTGCGTTCGTGCCAAAATCAATGTTGCTATGATCTGCCAAACGCTGGTCAGCCCACCAGAGGGTGATAAAGAGATCAGCAGAGACAACATCCTTTGTAAGATCACCTACGTTGCCAATGGTAAGTGCCTTTCCAGCCTCATAAAGTTTTGCTCTCAGTGTATATATGCCCTAGGCAATATCAGCAGCTAACAGAACAAAGCCTCTCTATTATCATCAGTCTAACTGTAATCTACCTATGAGAACCTCGACATTAACATCCAAGCTACTGTATATGTCAGAAGGAAATGTTAAGCTGGGGCCTGACCACTAATCAATTCGGGTCAAAGTCCATTATTTATATAAGTAAAACCCACTGAATTATCTAAACTACAGAGGAGAAATTAAAGAGATTCAGGCTAATGCATTGGCAAACTGGTAGAGATATATTGGCTTTTATTTAAACAATCTGTAGCACATTGTCTAAAGTGCATGGCCCAAGTGCGTTCAGGGTGTGTCCAACTCCACTTGTGCTAGTTAAATGGCACATAATCTGGGCTGCAGAGTAAGGCACAAAGGGGTTGTATTTAGTCTCTTAATTAACCATAGGTGTGTTTTGTGCGTAACATGAATCAAATCAATCAGTGTCCTCTCCCATTCCTTTTAAAATGTCAGGGGCGCATTGCTATTTAAATGGCAGATTCAGAAAATTGGAGAAGCAAGTTTTCTGTTGAGGAAACAGATCTGCTCGTGCACAAAGTGAAAGCGTGATGCATGTGGTCCTTGACCGGAAGACCCTGACTGCATATGAGCAAATGCACCAAAACTCACTATATTATGATTAACATTAAATATGACAAACACGTATTGATAAATAATGAAAACTGTTTTGCTTTCCACCAGAGAGTCGGTGCATAATGTAATGCATCGGCCTCAAAACGCCACCGTTTAGAGGTGGAGGGCTCGCAAACTTTGAAGTAACCTATGACTACGCTTGCAAACACAGAGGGATGAGGAGAGGAGACAGTGAGCGCAGACAGAAGCATGTGTGCACGAGGCATAAAAACAGCACTCATGGACTCATCATGACACATTTTGATAGAACATTTTTTTGGGGGAAGCCTCCTTGAGTGTGTGACAGGAAATGTGCTGCTTTTGACATGAGTGTCTCTGTCGCTGGCGGTGATCTCTCTGGTCAGCAGAAACGCTGAGAGTGCACTGCAGGTTGAGCAATACTTCCTGCCTGAGAGCCTTACTTCATTATATTCCATTACATTCTGAATTGTCACCTACCGCCTGATTTTTGTGTTTTCCTTAACATTAAATAAAAGCATTGTTCTAGAGCTGACACTGTATTTAACTGAGGAGGAGGAGAGCTGCTGCGTCCCTGTGTGTGTGTGTAACAAGCAGAGTGTGTGCGTGTTGTGAACCTGCCTATGTGGAAGCAGCTTACTATCTGAGTAATACTGCGCCAGACTTTAGACCAGGTTTTTGTTGGTCAATGGCGCAATCGCTTTCTGCTGCCTCAAGATAGCAATGCGCCAACAAAGCACCTGTCCACACCTCATTTTAAGACCAACATGCCCATAGGCGCAAATACATTTGTTACTTACACATTGTGGACACTAGATGTGAAAATGACAACTGCATCGATCTGAAACTAGCAATTAGTGCACTAAACGGTTGCGCTGCGCTGTGCTGCGCTGTGCGCCGCTTTGCGCCGGGTGTAAGATAGGGGCAATTGTGTTTGTGAATAATAGCCTACGGACAGCAGCAGAAAAGTCCTTGAGATTTCAACTGTCACATCAGCCTAAATAAATACAGCTAGAATGTTTACTTGAGTTTGCTCATATAAAGTTAGATGGTTATGTTGACTTATTGAGATGTGAGCGGCTGTTTTAACCATCAAAGAAAACAAGTGGATTGAATACATCTGGTGTGTATGGAACTATTGAACAGTAGCAATCTCTTGTGTCAAAAAATGTAATGCTGTCAGAAAGCTACCTCTAGCTGGCTTCTCTTTTGTTTTGTGTTTGTTTTATTACTATTATTATGACACACTATGATGCTACTGAGTTGCTGTTGTTTGTATTACACCTTTTTCTCAAATAATTCATTACATTTCTGCTAACTAGTCTTTGTATAGCTGGTAGCCTGCACAAGAGTTAGACTGTCTGTGTGCTTGTGTCTTTCAAACATCAGTCCAGACCTGCACCTCCCCTCACTTCCTGTAGACGAGTTTATAGTGATGTAAAGCAGCGCTGCTGAGGGAATCCTGAGTCACTTTATTGTTAGAGAAGCCGGGCAGATCAGGGAGTTCATTTGAAAAAATAAATAAAAAAGCCCACTAGGGGGCACCCCAGACCTCTGTTGGCACAGCATATATACACTGTGGGTTTATGACTAATTATGACTAATAGTTTTATCGGAAGTTAGCACGTACACACAGTTTCCTGATCATTACCCTCTGTGTGGCTGCAGTAAACCCGGGAGGCTGGGCGCCAGCCTCGGTCCTCAGAGCCGTGGCCAAGAGAGAGTATCCCAAGTTCCTCAAACGCTTCACCTCCTATGTCCAGGAGAAAACAGCTGGGAAGCCCATCCTCTTCTGAACACACCGAGGTAACCAGACACATCTTCTTTTACAACTGAGAGAGTAACTAAACTGATAGAACATCTATTACTCTGTTAATGGATGGGATATAGAGAGAAGATACTTAATTCAGTATCTTCGATCTATATATCTCTTGACTGATGCTTCATCTGTAAAAAAAAAAAAAAAAAACATGTACAGAATGTATTTCAGTTTTGTTAATTTCTGGGATATTGATTTTCCATCTTCCTCTTTTGTCTCAGGCTTGCGGAGGGCCAAGTTTGCCCACTGGAGAGACGACATCGTTCAGCGTTGAACCGGCTCTCGATGACTACACGACCTATTCACCTGTCAATCAGAATGTGTTTTCAAACTACTACGTGCAGGACACTACATCATCCTACAGGACACCTGCTTGTAGAAGAGACTGGTTTTACGGCTTTAATCCATCAGTAGATGTCATCCCAGCCACATTATCATGGCTTTAACACCATCTGTTGGCCATCGGTACACAGGGCTCCAGAGTGCGACCGTTTTGGTCCGTATGCGACCAAAAATCTATCGAGTGCGACTAAACATTTTCATTGGTTGCACCGGTGCGCCTGACAGGTCTGTCTCTGTGTGTGTATGTGTCAAACCGCACCATGTACTCCTCCTCGAGCAATATCACAACCATAAAACATACCGGTAATTCAAAAATGAAGAGAACTACTGATTGTTTTTTCGTCAAGAAAAATGCTGCGGTGCCCGTTACACCTGTCCCCAGTGCTGAACAGCCTAACCCAGACCAGCATCACCGGCGGAGCATAGATCCACCACCGGTCTCCCCGGTCCCCAGTAAGATGCCTAATCCTGAACATGGCGCTGGATTCATTTCAAAAAGGGGAGGGCAAAAAGTGTGTGTGTGTGAGAGAGAGAGAGAGACACTGTACATTTAATGACACGAGTCAACTTTACTGCTAATTTCTTCTCTGCTCAGATAATCGCTAAACAGCTGATCTGCTCTGAGTGCTCTCTCTCTCACTTGACCACTCACTACCATTACACTGCTCTTATACCAACGGAATATGTAAACATGTAGTTTAGGTAGACTGTTAAACTCACTATCGAAAGCCAGTTAACCGGAGGTGCCATTGATGACATCATGATGCGTTCAGGTAAAAATGAGTATTGGGGTGAATGTAAATTATAACGTCATCATGATGTCTTCAATTGTAATCTTTTAAAATGTAGTTTTTGGCGAGACACTTGAATAAATCCAGATGTTTGAAGGAGATGTTTTCACAGCAATACAGAATAGATAATAGAGAGGGACTTATCACCTGTTTAACTTCCTAACAAAAACCAGTATGCAAACGGTAATAAAGGAGAGGATGTTGAATACCTGGAATTTATTGTTTTACTGTTATTTGTTTTACCGTGGTATCGACTTGGTAGAGAATCATGGGATTTTACTGGTATTGGTATCGACTACTAAATTTCTGGTATCGTGACATCCGCAGTGTAGACCTATGGGAACTGACAAAACACTTAAAATCTGTCATTGTGGCACCAAAAGACGTGGTAAAAAATTTTTGGGTGCACCTAAATTGTGTGCTGGTGCACCTAAATGAAATAGTTAGGCGCACCAGTGCACCAATGCAAAACGTTAGGCTGGAGCCCTGGTACATTTGTATGTAAATTCAAGAGTTTCCTAAGTGTTTTTTTTGAATTGTTGTTACCAATTATTTGCTTTTTTTTGTAAATTGTTTTGTACATTTCTTATGATTACATACTTCTTGACTTTTTTTTGGGTTTGCTTTAATCACTAGTATTACAGCTACTTGTTTTGCTGCTGCTAAAGTAACTACCACGAGAGAGGAAAGCTATTGACAGGAAAAGCATAGATGAGGTGTGGTACAGCATCTCCTTTCTCCTGTTCCTCTGGTGATGACTCTCTTTGCAGTTCGATGTGGAGGGGGGGTAGGGGGGGGGCAGAGCCTAAAGCTTTGAAATCTTTATATTTCTAGATTGTTATAAAGTAGCTTTCGGAGAGCACCGGGGACACAATGTATTGTACAGAGAAAACCGAATACGTTTTCAGTTAGTTTACCAATGTGAGAAATGTGAATTGACTGTTAAATGCTTGAATTTGATGACAGTAACGGGCCAAGGAAACCTGAAGTGGGAGATAAAGAGCATTTGATGAATCTAAATAATATTTTTGACACGGTTGAAGTGATAATCAATAATTGGATATCAATGATGTAGTTGACTGTGGTCTATAGATGCTAAGTTGCGGGCGTATTGTCAGTGTGTATCGGTCTTTAACCTCCACGTTACACACAGGTTTCTGACAGATATTTTACGAATAGCCAGCCATAGTGTCTGATGTACAGATTCCTCTCTTTCATTGAGAGACGAGTGGATACATTTTGTACACCCCAGGTTGTTTTTCACCATTTTTGAGGCCCCTGATGAGGAAAGAAAATAATCTGTCTGTGCATTCATGAGTGTAAGGTTTGTAAATTAGTCCCGCTGCTATTGTGCAGGATGAGGTAAAGTTGTAAAATATTGAGTAGGAAATCATCTACACCCTAGACACTTAGTCATACTCTAACATTACATTTCACACGCCACACTACAGTTCAGTGGCCTCCTGCCCTTTGACTGATAAACTACCCCCAGAATGCCTTAGACACCAGGATGAACCCTAAAAAAAAAGTCCTGGTTATCTTTACTGTACAGCCACCAGATGTGCATTTATCAACACTGAAATGAAGCGGGGAGGGGGGGGGAAGGGTCAGCATTTCACATCATGTTACCTCAAGATTTAAATTTACTCTAGGTTGTGTTTGATGCCATCAAGAGTTGGGAGTTTTGCAATCAGTAGATCTGCATGGTTTAAAAAAAATTCACCATCAGATTTTCAGTCTAAAGGGTCAGAGGTTAGGAAGGATCTGGATTATTGTTTTGCTGATGATTACAAGAGCTAGATCTACGAGCAACGTCAGCTGAAGAATGCATTTAGTGTTTTTAATTGTGATATTTTGTCAGTAATCTACACACTTTGTATATTTCTAAGTTGTACATCAGAAGTGTTATTATTTGCACTAAATGTAATGCAATTTGACAATGTTCTGTAAATTAAAATTGTTACACAACAGAAGCCGGTGCAGTATATGTTGTTTTAGTGGGAAAAAGTAACTCCCAAATGATGTGTACATACACTCACCGGCCACTTTATTAGGCACACCTGTTCAATTGCTTGTTAACACAAATAGCTAATCAGCCAATCACATGGCAGCAACTCAATGCATTTAGGCATCTAGAGGTGGCGAAGACGACTTGCTGAAGTTCAAACCGAGCATCAGAATGGGGAAGAAAGGGGATTTAAGTGACTTTGAACGTGGCATGGTTGTTGGTGCCAGACGGGCTGGTCTGAGTATTTCAAAAACTGCTGATCTACTGGGATTTTCACGCACAACCATCTCTAGGGTTTACAGAGAATGGTCCGAAAAAGAGAAAATATCCAGTGAGCGGCAGTTGTGTGGACGGAAATGCCTTGTTGATGTCAGAGGTCAAAGGAGAATGGGCAGAGTGGTTGGAGATGATAGAAAGGCAACAGTAACTCAAATAACCACTCGTTACAACCAAGGTATGCAGAATACCATCTCTGAACG
>CAKAOI010031632.1:23472-51648 GCA_916701655.1 Sebastiscus albofasciatus | reverse complement strand
CCTCTGAATGCTCTAGGTCTCTAGTTTGATCCATCCATCCTCTGAATGCTCTAGGTCTCTAGTCTGATCCATCCATCCTCTGAATGCTCTAGGTCTCTAGTCTGATCCATCCATCCTCTGAATGCTCTAGGTCTCTAGTCTGATCCATCCATCCTCTGAATGCTCTAGGTCTCTAGTTTGTGGCTGTAAAGTTTCATGAGGCTGTGATTATCCTAGAGGTCATTTTATACAGTGAGGTCAAGTTTAAAAAAATGGTCTCACTACAAAGAAATGTCTCCTATGGGGACTAACAATCACACATGAATACAGTGATGGGAATAAATTAAATAAATAGGGTACTATTTATGTGATTCCAAGACTGTTTAGGGACCCCAGTATGCAGAAATATTCAAATACACCATTTTAGAATAGGCAGAAATAACACATTTATACTGCATTTAAAAAAACTGCATGTGATTATCATAAAGTGGGCATGTCTATCAAGGGGAGACTCATGAGTACCCATAGAACCCATTTACATTCACTGATCTGGAGGTCAGAGGTCAGAGGTCAAGGGACCCCTTTGAAAATGGCCATGACAGTTTTTCCTCACCAACTTTTAGCTTAAGTTTAGAGCGTTATTTGACCTCCTTCCCAACAAGCTAGCCTGACATGATACCAATGGATTGGAAGACAGTAAAGTCGGTTTGGATCGCACGCAATCCTGAGGGTCTCAAAGGGTTAATGTAGCTTGAGAGGATGTTACTCTGGCATTAGCTTAGTGGTTTAAAGTTGTAAGAGAGTTGTGGTGTTTCTCAGTGGGGTTGTATGGGGTACTTATCTATAGTCGGTGTATTACCTACAGTAGATGACAGTCGGCACGCCACCAGTTTGGAGAAACAGATAAAAGATAAAAGAAAGGCCTGCCAAAACGGTGGCTAATGCGAAAACACAAACGGCCCTCTCTCGAGCCAGTTGTTGTAAGAGTAGCGTGCGTAGCGTGCGTAGCGTGCGTAGCGTGCGTAGCGTGCGTAGCGTGCGTAGCGTGCGTAGCGTGCGTAGCGTGCATGCGTGTACGTATACATACGTGGAAATTGAGTGGAGAAGCAAGCGAGAGAGAGTGGTGGCGACGGGAGTGAGTAACGTCATCGACTTTGGCCCCAGCAGGAAAAGTTCCCAGAGTTTGGTTTGTCCGTTCTGGGCTACTGTAGAAACATGGCGGACTCTGTGAAGAGGACCTGCTCCCTATGTAGATATAAACGGCTCATTCTAAGGTAACAAAAACACAATGATTCTTATTATCAGGTGATTATACATCAAAGAAAACATGCTTAATAATAAGGGGGGGGGTTGCCACAGGCCGGTATGGAACCCGGGCAGCGCGGTTAGGACTCAGCCTTGTTAAACTGAGCTATCGGTGCACCCAGATGGCTAAATGTTACATACTGGTCCTTTGACTGGGGTTCACACTATTCAGCATTCTACAGCTCATTTTAGTCATTTCTAAAAGTCTTTCACCATGTATGATTCCACAAAGGCAACATTATCACATGTTTGAAACTAATGTAATATTGTGTGATTGCATTTAAAAGGTGTCACATTTGCTTATCTGACAAAACTGAAGAGGTCAGTCATAGCAACCATGTGTTTATTATTGCACCACCACAAGTCCAGTGGTTACTGTTCTATTTGAGGGAGTGTTTAAGCTAAAAACACCAATGTTTCATCATGTTTCTGTAGGTTCTGGGGGATCTCAGAGCAGACAACCAGAGGCTCAAGGATGAGAACGCCGCCCTCATTCGAGTCATCAGCAAACTCTCAAGATGAACCTTAAAAAAAAAAACTTATTTGGAGATAAAAAGTATTACAGGATTCTTCTTCTGCCCAACTCAGAAGACACAAACCGGGAAGGTAGACGACAGCATCAAACACCTGCACAGCACATTCAGCAGTAACTGGAACAGCATATAGATTTCAGGGTTATTAGCCTGTGTTTGGGCCTTTATGTTTTGGCAGATCTACTGTATAACAAGCTGAACTGCAGCTCCTGTGGACTGACAGGACGTTCCTGTTCATATCCACTTTTATATTAAGACTTTATTGTTGTATTTTTTATAACTGGAATATTTTAATGTGCTTTGCTCCTCTGATACTTTGTATAAAAATCTGTATTAAGAGACTTAAAGCCATGCACAGTGCTAGATAGCCTTCTTGACCTCTGAAGAGGTGGAGAAAAAAATTGCCAGTCAGGTGTAGGGGGTGGTTACTAGAAAAAGACAAAAAAAAAGACTTACTGTAAATGTGCCAAAAAGCAGCCCGTCGCATGTCCTTTGGGTCAAAACTCCCAAGTGGTCAGTGTTGTTTCTCAGGATGAGTCTTGGGTCAATGCTTTCTGTTTTGGCTGACTGCTGTAAAGGTGGACCAAATTTGCATGCTCATTTTTCCCTGCTCCTCTGAATGTATATTTAATATGTATATTTATGTACAGGGGCCATCTGTCCTGACAGTGATGTAAAGGTGTTGTCACGGTATCTGTTGTACAAATGACGAAGAGTTTTGGGTGCTAATCATGGAAGTCAGGTGCAGCTCATGTTCAGAGGGATTTTTACAGAAAATGTTTGTTACAAATGTCAGATCTTTCAAGAGCTTTAGGAGAACGCATGCTCTATCATTACTACTGTAAGTCAGCAGTAATTTTGCTTTACCATTTTGACTGGACGCTTCTGAAAGCAACAAACCTGAAGCTAAGTATTCACTCTGTGACAGACAGTTGTTGGTATTCAACAGAAAGGCCAGATTGGTCAACATTTGAATGTTTACTCCAATTTTAAAGAAAAAGCTTGCATGTCAAATTGTATTTTGATGCTGTGCCTTTCGATATACATTTCTAAGTAATATTTCTATTTTGCTTTGGCAAACATTCACTGTTAAGTATAAAATACATTATGGGCATAAATTATTACGGTTCTGTTGTTAATGGCTTTTTTTGTTTTTTTCATTATCTATTCATCAGATTCCCGCGCCCCACTCCCCCTCCCAGGATAGTATAGCTTTTTAAAAGTTGATACTACAGTAAACCTCTGAAAAGAGCTAAGGTTATGTTTCAACTGTTAAGTACAGAAGACCTGAGAGGCAAGTAATAAAATAGCCAGGACATTTTTTCAACACACTATACTAAGACTAATTTTCATGAACTTTTTCGATACGCAATAGTTTCACTTTTTTCAAGAAATTTTTCAACATACAATACTATGATTATTTTCTAGAACATTTTCCATCATACTATACTATGACTTTTCACAAAATTTCTGATTAATATGAAAAGATAATTAATGTGGCCCAGGAAAGAGAAGTTTGGGGCCCCCTGCTGGAGCTGTTGCCTCCGTGACCCGACCCCGGAGAACAATTGAAGATGAGATGAAAAAGATGTAATTTCTTCACAGAAACACATCTCTTGCATTGGAAACATCAAAAACAGGATAAATATGAAAGGGAACAGTTTTCTCAAATTTCACATAAGAATTGGCCTCCAAGCATCAAATCTTCATTCTGAGCTCAATTTCATGTAAAACTCTAGTGTTCATCACAAAACTTGCTTTAACTGTCTTTCTCTTCCAAAACAACTCAGGAAAGCATTTCTCCCCAAGAAACACTCAAAAGTGGATTAATATGAAAAAGATTTAAGTCATAAGTCGTATTTCAAAAACATTTCATGAAAAAAAGTCATATTATAGTATCTCCAAGAAGTTTAGGAAAAACAGTCAAAGTATAGTATGTCGAAATATTTCCTGAAAAAAGTCATAGTATAGCATGTCGAAAAAGTTTATGAAAAAAAAAGTCATAGTATAGCATGTCAATTTCACAAAAAAGTCATTGTATTGTATGTCGAAACATTTCATGAAAAAGTCAGAATAAAGTATGTCGAAAAGTTTAGTGAAAAAGTGATAATATAAATAAAAAAGTCAGTGTTGTATGTCGAAAAATTGAATGAAAAAAGTCATAGTATTGTCTTGAAAAATTGAATGAAAAACATAGTATAGCATGTCGAAAAATTTCCTGAAGAAAAGTGTTAGTATAGTATATTGAAAAATGTCATGAAAAAAAGAGAACATCGTTTCTTATGAAAATAAGTCATATGTTGAAAAGTATCATGGAAAAAAGTTATATTATAGAATGTCAAAAACGTTAATGAAAAAGACATAGTAAGTTGAAGAATTTTATGAAAAAAGTCATAATATAACAAAGATTTATGAAAAAAAAAAAAAAAATTGTCAATTCAGTGAAAAAAGTCATACTATAAATAAAAAAGTGATAGTATTGTATGTTGAAAAATGTCATATATCATGTCGCAAAAATTCATTAAAAAGTCCTAGTATTGTCTTGAAAAATTGAATGAAAAAAATCATAGTATATTGTGTCAAAATGTAATGAAATGAGTCATACTGTATGTCCGAAAAATTGTATGAAAAAAGTAAAACTATATTATGTCCAAAGATTTCATGAAAAATAGTCAGTGTATCATGTCGAAAAAGTTAATTAAAAAGTCATAGTATAGCATGTCGAAAAATTTCCTGAAAAAAAGTCATATTATAGTGTGTCGAAAAATGTAGTGAAAGAGTCATAGTATAGCATGTCAAAATCTCATAAAAAATAGTCATAGTATTGTATGTTGAAAAATTGAATGAAAAAAGAAATAAAAAATCATAGTATAGCATGTCGAAAAATTCATGAAGAAAAGTCTTAGTATAGTATGTCAATTTCATGAAAAAAAGTCAGAATATCGTGTCGAAAAATGAAATGAGAATAAGTCATAATATTGTATGTCGAAAAATTTTATGAAAAAAAGTCAGAATATATGTCAAATTATCATGAAAAAAAGTTATATTTTAGCATGTCAAAATTTCATGAAAAACTCATAGTAACTTGAAGAATTTTATGAAAAAAGTCATACTATAGTATGTCGAAAAATTTCATGAAAGTTAGTCATAGTATATCATGTCGAAAAAGTTTCTGAAAAAAAGTCATAGTACCAAAACTTTCTTGGGTTCTGGATCTGAGCCAACCGCCCAACGTTCTCAAATTAAATAGATCTGACGATGAAAGCAGTTTATGTGGTTTATTTCCATCCAAACCATGGTTTCTGCAGTGCAAAAAGTACATAAGTCAAAATTAAATACTAAGTAACAAAATTAACAATTACAAGCTGTTCTGAATTATAATCAATAAATGACTTGAAAACAAGGGAATGCAAATTAACATGGATGAAAAGAACAGGCTTACATTCACAGAGACGCATGGCATGAGGGTTGGATGGAGCAGCTGAGGGCCTTATATAGAGTTGTGAAACACACCTGACTGCAATTGGCAATCAGGGGGAGGGGGATGATTGGTTTCAGTGGCTTGAGGCACACCTGTCTGTAGTTGGTCAGCAGGCAGGGGAATGATTGTGATTAGGTGATCCTGTCCAACAGAGGCTGCCATTTTGACAGCATGAAAGAATTCACAACACATAGTATAGCATGTCGAAAGATTTAAAAAAAAAAAAAAAGTCATAGTATTGTATGTCGAAGAATTTCATGAAAAAAAGTCAGAATAAATTATGTTGAAAGATTTAGTGAAAAAGTCATACTATAGCATGTCGAAAACGTTAATGAAAAAAAGTTATACTTTCTGAATTTCTTATCCTCAGGTTAACTCAGTTAACAGGAAGGAAGAGGCCCCGGAGCTGTTGATGTCTTACACAGAAGGTCTATTGAAGCTTGATCAAGGAGCAATTGTCAGGCCTCCACATTGGTGTGCTCTCTGCGTGAAGGCCTCACAACTCTGCCCTTCCTCCCTGGTTTGTTGGCGTGTTATACACCTCTCTATAAGTGTTTGTGAGACCTGTGTGATGCCTGGTGCAAACCATTGCGAACAAATTACTTCATTCATCCCCCATGTGCCACATATGCTAGCACATGTAGGAGAGAACAAAGACAGATATGGTTTTCATGGTAATGTTTATGTGTTAAGTGGCTCAGAAACTATGTTCTTAACAGAAATCAATATGTTTTTATTAATGGCCATGAGTCAAAAATAAATATAATGAAATGTGGTGGACCCTCAAGGATCCATATTAGAACCTTTATTATTTCTTATTTATATAAATTATCTTGCTGTTGCATCTAATATCACATTTCCATTGCTCTTTGCAGATGACACTAACCTTTTGCCTCAAAATGAGATTTGACAAATCTCTATTTATTCAGTGAACTAAATTGTGATCTTCACAACTACTCAATATGGTTTCAAACAAACAAGCTGTCATTCAATGTCAAAAAGTCTAATTTCATGTTATTTGCAGGTGATAAAAAATATGATAGTGAGCAAATTGAATACCATATTCATAATGAAGAAATAATTAAAGTTTCATTAACATGTTTCTTAGGTAATCAGGTTGATTTTGTCTGCAGTAAGGTCACCAAATCTCTTGGGATTCTGAGAAAAATAAGAGCTTTTGTACACAATACATGTCTGTTAACATTACATTATAGTTGAATTTATCCATATTTAACTTACTGTAATATTGTTTGGGCAAGTACTTTTCCAACTTATCTAAACAAAATATTGCTACAGAAACAGTTTATTAGATTAGCAACTTTTGTCGATGCTGTTATATCAAGTGAACCACTTCTTCTTTTTTCTTTTTTTGCAGTCATTGACTATAGTTGACATCAACATTCTTCAATCCTGTACATTTGTCTTTAAGCTGAGATATAAGGATGCAGATTTACCTCATTGTTTCAGATATTATTTTGTTAACAAATCTCAATTCCATAATTACCCAACCAGAGAAGGCAGAGAAAGAACAGTTCGATATAACGTGACCATCTACCGCCACCTCGGGCCCTTTTGTAAATATACAGATAACTTTTGAACATGTGCAAAAATCACAAGGTTTCAAATACTTGTTGGTGATCACTGATCAGTTCTCAAAGTGGACTGAGGCGTTTGCAACAAAGAAAGGGGACGCAAGAATGGTCGTGAAGTGTCTTCTAAAAGATGTCATCCCTAGATTTAGGGTGCCAATGAGAATAAAGAGTAACCGGGGTCCATGTTTTGTGTCAAAGATAGCACAGGGTCTCGCAGCAGTATTAGGGTTTTTATGGCAGCTTCATGTTCCCTACCATGCACAGAGCTCAGGACAAGTTGAGAGAATGAACTACACAATCAAGGAGAGGTTGACCAAAACAATGTTGACAACAGGTTTGAAATGGCCTGATGCACTGCCAATTGGGTTGTACTCCATTCGCAGTTCACCAATTGCTACGACAGGGCTAAGCCCAAATGAGGTGCTCATGGGGAGAGCAATGGCAAGAGGGTCAAGTCCCCCGTAAACACCACATAAAACTTCACTGCTTTGGACTGAGGAATCCCTGGTTGATTATGTTAAAGCACTGACTGAAGTTTTTATCATTTACAGGTGGCAGAACGGCTCACAAAACCCTCGGACGAGCCAATTCACCCTTTCAAAGTGGGTGATACTAATTCAGTACTTGTACAAGGTGTGCTCTCTGCTCGTCTCCTAGGTGGAAAGGCCCATAGGTGCTGTTGGTGACCAGAACAGCAGTGAGAATGAGTCCATGCTACGAGGTGCAGAGCAGCGCCCCCTGTAGCAGTAAAGGTCGTGCAAGGGGATAGTGAGTGACAGGTCTAGTCTAGGTAAAGTTAGGCCCTGTTCAGACCTGGTATTAACATGCATCCTCAGTGATCGGATCACAAGTGGACAGCTCTAAGTACAGGTGTGAACACACTCAAGACGTATTGAGGACACATTGAGATGTCTGTTCTCTCTCCTCCCTGCTCTCTGGAGCGCTGTAGCCCACTGTTGTCTGGCAAAAGCAGCGGTGCCAGGGACCTCCGCACCGCCAGTGCCGGCACCGCTGTTTATGCCACAATAATACAATAACCTTTTATTTTGATGTTAATACAATGTACCAGAATTAACGAACATGTAGGCTATTACTACTGACATTCATGTAATATTACGTCACAACGGCTGCTGTATTAGCCGTGTGTTTACTACTACTACTAATAATAATAATAATAAATTGGATTTATATAGCACCTTTCAGAAACCCAAGGACGCTTAACTACGTGTTTATTTGCATATGGGGCGGGGAAGTGGGATCGGATCACAAGTGGCCACGGAAGACGCATGTGGAGACGCATTTTAAGCCAGGTATGAACAGACACACTCAAAGCTGTCCATTTGTGATCCGATCACTGAGGACGCATGTTAATAGCAGGTGTGAACAGGGCTTTAGACGACTTTACTCTAGTGCAGGAGGATGAAGAGCAGCAGGAAACATGTCGTTATAATCCCACAATTCTACAAATTAGATTAGATTAGATACAATGTTTTTGTCATTGCACAAAGTACAAGTACAACGAAATGCAGTTTTTCATCTAACCAGAGTGCAAACTAGTAAAGTGCTGATTAAGACCATATATGCAAATGAGGATATGTGTGATGTATATGCATAAATAGATGTATACATATATACAGATTGCAGTTAAGGTGAAGAGAAGACTTAATCAGTTATAGATCATTTTAAATGTGTGTTAATCTAATATAATCAACCTTATTCATCATTTGACCAGTGGTATTGATCCCTATGATTCTGTGTGTTAAAATCAAAGTAATATTACATGTCATGACACACACACATACTTATATTGCATTACATACACATCACATTAACTCACACACCTCAGTACACACACTCACAACACTTTCAATAAAGATACTGCATACACATTACACTCATCACATGGATGACAGAAAACACAGAGAATGGCTTGAATCTTTTACTCTCTCAAGGTATTGAAGATAAGGTAATATATTGTTTAATGTTTTCAACTTTTCAGTTAGTGAATTTTATAAGAATCAAAGTATCCTGATATTAAAGGTTGTGGGGATTAATAGTAAAAGTGTATACTCTTTAAGATGAATTTGTATCCTGCATGATTGATTGAGGAAAAAAGAGAGAAAACCTGAAGGGCTGCATTGGTGATACCTCCATTTCAAAGGGTAAAAATTAAATGGTTTATGATTTATGATTTACTTCCATTTAGATTTTGTTCCATTTATTTCTTATTGTATTATCTATCTTTTTCCTTGTATAAGAATGAAGATTGACTTTATATTCAGTTTGAAATTTAGCGTGTGATGTCATTTAATCAAGTGTGTTGGGTTATATTTGAATCTTGATCAGGTAAATCACCCTACATCACCCTGAAGGTAGTTGGTTTTGACAGACGGGACAATATGAGTTTTCCGTCTTTTGTCATCTGAGGTTTTACCTTTGTCCTGTCCAGATAGAGTAGTTAGCACATCTGGTCTTTTTGCTCCCTCTCCTGTAAAACGGAGACGGAGTTTTTGGACAGTTCTCAGTAGATTCATGTGACCTGCGACCTAAAGACCTAGAGCTCTCTAAACCTTTATAGGGTTTGGGAGGTCTACAGGTAATTTTCCTTGGGAGGCCTTAATTGGCTTGAAGGCAGAACTCGTAGGTCATTGCTATTTGACTTTCTATTATCTCATTTTCTATCAATTCCTCTCTCCTTGGTCGGGAGGTCAGAGTGTCTCTCAGAGTGTCCCTCTGTTGACATTATTGGGTTGGAGTCCTGTCTAGGGGCGTTATCTGTACAGCTGTGTCTGCAGCAGGGACCATAGAGCCAGTCGCTGGGGCAACCAGGGTCAGAGATGCCAGAGGAACCAAGTAAGTCAAAACATGATAAGGGTAAAACACTGAGCACCAGGGAGGAAGGGCAGAGTTGTGAGGTCTTCACAGAAAAAACACATCTATGGTGGAGACCTGACAATTGTTCCTTGATCAAGCTTCAATAAACTTAATGTGTAAGACATCAACAGCTCCCGGGCCTCTTCCTTCCTGTTGACTGAGTTAATCTGAGGATTAGAAATTCCACAACAAATGGAATTTATGGCCAAGGAGGGTTTTGAGTGACATGTGCTGGCCGATGCCCTGCCTTAGGTCACTACTCAACTGCAGAGTCGATGGACAACTCAGTGAGATCTAGAGGTTACGAATTCCCCTGACCATCATTATACTTCTATCGTAATGTTCTAAAGTCCTTACATCAACACATTTAATTCAGGTTTCTTTCTTCCCAGAAGACCACCTCAACAATGTAAGAAGCAGAACTCAACTAACAAGGCTAAGGCTTGAAATTGTGCCTCGTAAAATGTTTTTTGCACATATTAAACATAGATGTGTTAACAGTATAAAATCAATTTAACCAGTTGTTCCCAAACCTGGGCACCGACAATGGCTCATGTTGTGGTGGACATATAAAGACAGCAAAAAATGAGCACAAAATATCATCTCTACCTTGAGGGCATCAGTACATCATTGGCAGATTAATTGTGACCATACGGTGTACCTATTGTTACACAGGCAATACAGCTGTTCAGCACAGCTGTATTGTCTGCATTATTTAAACATGTGTAACATCAATGCAGCCTTTAAGTATCTGTTTATTTCTGTAAAGCATGAAAATCAACTTCAGACACTTAAAAAAAATGAATCACAGTGAACATTGTGTGTTCAGGTTGCAGATGTTGTATAAGTCCGCTAATTATTATATTATATATCATAATATTTATTTTAATTATGTATGGTATTACAGTGCTGTACTGCACTTAAACTGTGTTAAATGAAAACAGTGACTGCCTGGAACAATGCCATGGACTGCTTAAAAGATGGACGACGAGTCTCCACTTCCTCCCAAAGTACAGAGGTGAAGCCAAAATATCCCGGATACGGGCGCTGCCATCGTCATCTGAAGCCAGAGTCTGTGCACTAGGGATCGGGCGGTGGAGCCGTGATATCAAGGTCACCGCCCAAACCAAATGCGAGTCGAGCACGGCCGCAGGTTGTTAGAGAGAATCAAGGTAGGCAGGAGGTCGAGACAGATGGCCGCCCACCCAGAGCCGGCTTCTGCCCAACGTTTCTACCTGCTAAAGGGGATTTCTTTTTCTTGCCACTGTTGCATATGAATGCATGCTCATGGGGAAGGTCTTGATGGTCTCTAAATTATGGAGTATAGTCTAGACCTCCTCTATATGAAAAGCATCTTGAGATAGCTTCTGTTGTGATTTGAGACTATATCAAAATGAATTGAATTGAATCACAGCTGTCAATCATGATGTCTCATCCCCTTTTCATGGCATCAAATAACTCATTAAAACCAAACTTATCAGACAAATAAACATTTGTACATATTTCAGTGTAAAAATAACTAACTAAAATGACACAATTATTAGACGTGTACTTTGACTTTTTAGCTTTCCAGATGTTTTGTCTTCATTTTTGGGGAGCTGTCATGCCATCCATCTTTATAAATAGTCTATGAACAACACATTCAAAATTCTAAAACAACATAACCTACTTTGGTAAACGGTCAGTAGAAATGTATAGGATTTATGATTTGTAGCTAATGAAAAACACTGGTTTGATCTTTTGAATGCGAACTATAAGTCAGTGTTTCATCATATATCAAGGACACAAAAGATCTGGAGACAGAATAAGTAAATAAGGTAACTGTTTCAAACCTTGTTTTGTTGCCGTATCACTATTTAGGAATGAAGAAATATCAAGGTGTGTCTGTGTGTGTGAATGAAATACTACTAGTATTAACAATCCTGTCCTCCAGTCCTAGCCCTCCCCTAGCCTGTGGTCCGCAGCCTGTGGCTGATTGCTGGTGCGTCCTCAGGTTGCAGATCCAAGCAAATCTCTTCCCACACAGGTCACAGCTGAAGGGTTTCTCCCCAGTGTGAACTCTCTGGTGCTTCTTCAGGTTCCCGGCCTCTGAGAAGTATTTCCCGCAGGTGTCACAGTGGAAAGGTTTCTCCCCTGTGTGGACTCTTTCATGAGCCTCCAGATTTGACAGGCCAGAGAAAGCCTTGCCGCAGGTTCGGCATATGTAGCTCTTTCTGCGGCGATCGCTAGGAACAATCTTAGCAGTCTGGCTTATATTGCGGCAAGCCAGAAGGCTGGCTCTATGCCGTGCGGCGATGGCTACCTCAATGCTGGCCAACGCTGCTGTGGATTCACTGACAGATGGAGTCACAGTAGAGCTCACAGTCCTACTGATTGAGCTGATACCAGAAATACTTTTATCACCACTGTGAGTATTACTGACAGCAGCTGTGGTATCAACAGCACAGCATTCCCTCTGCACAGACCACACCGTCCTCTGAGCAGCATTGCTGTCACGATGCTGCTGCAGCAGCTGAGCCTGAGAACTTCTTATCATGACTGGTTTTCTGCTCCATGGAGGCTGGGAAGATGAAGCCTGCATCCTCAGAGGTATTGACACAGAGGTCTCTGCTGAGAAGAAGCAAAAAAGCAAGGAGTCAGCACATTTTCATTACATCATTCTCTCTGAATGACTGAAATGACTGGGCTTCTCTGTACACATTCTACAATTAGTCAGTTTATAAAATTCACGAGTGGTGATATAGAGTCCCAGCACTGGGACTTTTAATTATGTATCACTCCACTTTACAGGCGTTCTAAAAAACGTTTATTACATTAACATTACATTACATTATCTATCTTAGATTGTAACAAACCCTGCTCCTCATTTGCATAAAGTTGAGGGCTCGTCTACTTAATGCAAATCACGGGCGTCCGACGCGACTCCGCACCTCTCGAAACTCCCGAGAATCTTTTAAAATAAACATTGTTGATCCAAAATAGAGACAGATTTAGCAACTGCATGGATTATTTCTCGCCTCAAATGTTTTCAGAAACACATTTCGGTGAACTATTTTTGTGAAATAAGAGAAAGTTTCCAAACGAGCCTCCATGTTGGTCTGATTTGAAATCCGGGAGAAGACAGCCCACAAGGGAAAGCGTTTGTCCAATCAGGTGCAGCCGGAAGTATTTGAAATAAAGCTGGGAAAACGCCACCGCCCAGTATTGATCAATCATCTATTGTGTCACCGCCTAGCGACACGCCCACCAAGTGTCCAACATTGGGAAGTGTCGCGTCCCCTCGCGATAAAAAACGCCCCTGTGGACACGTACCATCACATATGCCTACCAAATTTCATACATGTACATGAAACCTGATCAAGGATTTTTCCAACTATCTAGGGGGCGCTACTTAGCCATTTTGCAACTCCCAAGTCCGAGCATGTTAAGGCTCTCAAAAAGGCAATTCATTTGAGAGAAAAAGTATAATAATAATAATAATAATTAAAACTGCAAGCGGCGATGGACGGGCCCTCGCGCCTTCCCGCGAGTCGGGGGTACTGATTGATGCGGCTGGGCACAATTAAACCGGAACTCTGATGAGTACAATGACGCCTGCCACAAGACTGTACGACAAACGGTTCATGAGTTATGAAAGAGGGCGTAGCTAATGTGTACGGGCTGGGGATAGCAATACCAACATAACACGCACTCTCTGCTGAGCTATATGACACCTCCCACAAGAGTCTAGGACAAACGGTTCATCAGGTATGAAAGGGGGCGTGGCTAATGTGTAGGGGGCGGGGATAGCAATACCTATGAAACAGGAACTCTCTGCTGAGTGCAATGACACCTTCGATAACACTCTACAAGAAACAGCTCAAGAGTTATGAAAGGAGGCGGAGAAAGCCATACCAATGAAACAAGAACTGTGCTGAGAACAATGACACCCCCCACAAGCCTGTACGACAAACGGTTTATGCAAGTCTGCTCTTCTTTGTTTACTTCCGGGAGTTTTCCAGCATGGAAATTCTGACCAATTAGAGAGCAGTTTCTTTGCTTTGTAAATGCTGCTGTGTGAACACAAACCAAACTCGAGGCAATATGCAACATTGTAACAATTTGGTCCCTGATTCAGACCAGAGCAAATGAACTACAAGTGTGAAAACACCTTTAGTGTGCTATATAAATTAAATTCATTTTTATAATTATTATTATAACAACACCAATGAAACAGGAACTCTCTGCTGAGTGATATGACACCTCCCACAAGAGTCTACGACAAAACAGTTCATGAGTTATGAAAGGGGGCGGGGCTCATTTCAAGGGGGTGGGGGAAGCCATACCAATGACACAAGAACTCAGCTGATCACAATGACACCTTCCACAAGAGTCACTAATGACAGAGGATGTCCCTGATGAGTCCAAAGATGCCTCCCACAGGAGTCTATGAGTGCATCCCAAAGCTCCTATTTGCATCCACGTTTCCCTCACTTGTGTCTCAAGGAAACCATGCGAGGACAGAGGAAACAAGGAAATATGTTTTAAGAAAAATGAACGTTGTTTCCTCTGAAGCGTCACGTGAAGCGACGTCCATTTCTGATGACAGCAGCAGCTGATCACAGCTGGATCAGCTGTCAGTCAGCTTTAACAGCTGTTTATGTCTGAACTGATCTAATAGTAATAAAGAAACAGAGTTATCAGAGCAGCAGTGTTTCCTCTCTGTAGTCTGCTACCTGTTGAACAAACACCTCCACATGAAGAACAGCTGCAGTCTGTATTTCTACTGTGGACTGAGTCCTGCTTACAGGACCAGGAACCATCTCTACTGGATCAATATCTTTATATTATTTATTCATTATTAGCGTCTGTAGTTATTATATATATATATATATATCTATATATATATATATCTATATAGATATATAGATCTATATAGATATATAGATCTATATAGATATATATAATAGATATTCTGATTGTGAGGTCATTATTTAATAACCCAGAATAGGACTATGGTGTCTTTTGAACACTGGACATTATGTATTAGGCTGAATGTTTCAGGGAAATTGTAAATGATATAACTAATATCAAACCCGACGCTCAGGAATTATCAGCCTCATGTGACTGAATGGAAATGAGGATAAATGATGTAAAAGGTGTTTGTTGCTGACAGTCAGACTCTCCTCCTCTCTCTGACTTTAATAGTATCATTAATAAAAGTAAATGCAGAAAGTTATTTTAAGTCAGTTTGTCAACTATTCTAAAGCTCTTTCAGTGACAGGCTGCTTCAGCCGCGGTGTGTGAAGCAGAGATACTGCAGGTCCTTCTGCTGCTGGAACACTTCACCATCAACACGGTCTGTTTGTGGTTCACACCTACAATTAACACAGATTATAACTAGATGGGGAATCAGAAGACAACTAAAATATTAAATGTTTAATCTGTGGTGTCTTCACTCTGGTATAAAACTCCAGTGATGTTGAGAGGTAAAGTTATCAGATCAGTCCGGTCGGCAGCAGCGTCCAATCCGTAACTGATATCCAATAAGGGGGCGTGTCGGTCGGTAAAAGACTTCTGTGAAGGCTGCTCTTGTGTATCCTCGCTCATCGCTCCTCAGAGATCCATCCTTGATCCTCAGAGATCCCTCGATCCTCGCTCCTCGCTCCTCAATCCTCCGTGCAGAAATAAGAGCTTTGGGACGGTCTTAAAGATGGCCCACCAGAACAACTTCGGGTTCAAGTGAGGAGCGAGGAGCGAGGAAACGACACATTAGAGAATTGAGATGCACCTTAAGACAAATGGTTCATGAGTTCTGAACGGGGGCGGGGCTAACGTGTAGGGGGGCGGGAACACCGTCACTTATGAAAAAGGATGTCCCTGATGAGTCCAAAGATGCCTCCCACAGGAGTCTACGACAAACAGTTCATGCGTTATGAAAGGGGCGTGGCTGAATGTTAGGGGCTGGGATAAGGCTCTGCTGAGTGCAATGTTGCTTTACGCAAGACTCTACGACAAACGGTTCATGGGTTAAAGAAGAGGGTGGGGCTAATGTGAAGGGGGCGGGGATAACAATACCAATGGAACAGGAACTCTCTACAGAAGCATGACAGATGTTAAGTTGTCATGGTTAAAGTCTCCTGCTGCAGTAACAAGGCTGTCTGGTTGAGCTGACATGTAGTTGTTTAAGGACCTCTGTAGCTGCTCCAAGGCTAGCTTAGCGTTAGCATGTGGTGGTATACAGACAGCTGTTATCATGACAGATGTAAACTCCCACATCTCAGCGTCAGGTACTCTCTCTCTGGGGAACAGTGTGTCTCAATAACCCTGGCGTCAGTACACCAGCTGCTGCTGATGTAGATACAAAGTCCTCCACCTCTGCTCTTAGCGGAGTGAACGGTACGGTCCGCTCTGTTAACAACGCGGCCCGCTAGCTCGATAGCAGCGTCCGCGGTGTGCGAGTCCAGCCAAGTGTCTGTTATTAACATCACACAGTACTCCAGGCAGAGCGATGTAATCCTTAGTCTTAACTCATCCATCTTGCTGTCCAGTGACCGGGTATTGGCAGGGAAGAGGCTCGGTATCGCCGGTTTGTAGGGGTTAGCTTTTAGCCTAGCTCTTATCCCCCGTCTCTTACCCCTCCTGCGTCTTCTGTGACGCTGCCGTCTACGCAGAGTCCCCGGGGCAACGCTGGTTCCTCCTTCCCAGGGAGAACGCCGTATCTCCAGTGGAATAAAGTTACAATTCTTGTGTGGGGTGCAAAGTTTGTCTGCCACATTAAGCAGCTCTGCTCTGCTGTATTGCAGATATCCCTCTATCACTCCGGTGAGAAGGCATACACACACTACAAACACACATACACTGCCAAAACGAGAGTACCGGGCAGCTGTGTCTGATCCATGATGGTTATAATTGCAAATGGGGGGGAGACAAAAGTTCTGCACTCCAGCTTTAAGCGTTTACAAAGGAAAGGAGACAATCTCTTACCTTGTGACACAGACGGCGGGATCTGAACAGAGGAGAAACTCTGCCCTCCACTCATCCCCACTGCTGAGGAAACTGAGTCTTGTGCTGGCTTTAGCACAGATTGAGGTTGTGCTTCAGTCTTTACAATAATAACTCCATCCTGGTCACACTCTCCTGCTGAGTTATCAGTGGTGAAAGGACATGAAGGGCCCCTGCGGGCCGCTAGAGAGTCATTATCAGGGGCCCAGCGGGTGAAGAATGTCTCCAATTCAAACAGAGAGTATTCAGAGCTGAGAGGGTTGTTGTTACTGGATCTCTGCTGTTGTGGTGTTTTGGGGCTGGCTGGTGTGTTGGTGTCTGGTACCCTCAGCTGGACTGCTACTATACTGCTGGAGTCTTGAGATATCACAGGCGTCGACTGAGGTGCTGCAGACTGGGGAGGAGGAAGGGCGGGGAGTGTGAGCAGAACAAAGGTGCATTAAGAGCAGGTGTTAATGACTTCAATCTCATCAGGGTACAGGACTGGATGGTCATCTGAACAAATAGTTGGACATTTTCAGAAATATGCATCTTCACAAGTTTAGATGAGAAAATAAATAAATAAATAGCACTCTCTCTACCACTGTCCGTGACTTAAGCATGGAGCTGGAGGTGAACTAAACATCAGAGATGCTTTGATACAAGCAGAAACTGCAGGAACTACTTAAAGGGCACGTCCATTATTTCTGAGTTTTTTTTAGGTTTTTATATCATTCTGTAGTTTATGTAGCTTGTGTTACTATTATGTATCCAAATCTATTTTCAATTTAAATTTTGGTCAAAGTACGTAACGTATGTTTTAGTAAAAGTCAAAATGCTATTTTCCCAAGCCCAAACATTTTCCCACTTGACCCGACATAGGTTTCTGCATGATGACGTTGCTCAGTGGCGGATAGAGAATGTGGCTAATGGCTGGGCCGGGAAAAATGGGGATGGGCCTGAGTTTTTTTAAGCTTAGATATGTATCAAAATTATATGGGGAAAAAAACTGTTGCTGTTGTCTGAGCACAGCTTCTGTGGTATGCCATGGACAGAGAAGTGGCGTTTTAGCTTGTTGACCACACATTGGGATAATAAGCTGCTGAGCTAGTCAATTTCAAACCATCCCATCGCTAACAAATGGGGCGGGACAGACCTATCTGTTTGTCAATGAGGGCGCACAGTCCGTGACGTAACTGTCACAGGTCGCCGTAGCTCATAAACAAACGGGGCGACGGCAGCAGGAATGTTTTCAGACACACCGGCGCTGAACGACGGACGAGAACTACACGGATATGTGGGGAGACATCGAGGTGTGGGAGCTCCTGACCGTCCGCGGTGAGGAAGAAAGAAGCGGTAGATGACGGGACAGAGAGAGACAATGTAGTGTAACATTAAACAATCATAACAAGGCTGCAGAATGAGGGAGACATCTGCTGTTACGTTACACGTTAATACGTTAATAATAAGCCGACCACCTCATGGTAACGGTGCCAGCTGTACGCATCTGTTTTTAAAGCGTGTTTACACATCTTCTATTTGTAACATTACCTTTTTTACTTTTTGTCTTTCTAAATAAACCTGCTAAAAGATCCATCTGTCGCCTGTTCTCTCTGTTATAAAGTAACAAACCCAGTCCCAGTTCTTTACATTATCGAGCTATTAGCAAACTAAATGAAATATAAACTCATTGTGTTATGTTTGGACAAACTCTTCCATTTTCAAACAGTTGCCTCATGTCCAGCTGAACAACTTTAGTAGGTCTACTATATGAAGCAACTCTTTGCTGGGATGGTGGAGTGAGTGAAATCTACATTTCAGTCTTCAGAAGTGTCTAATTCTTTTGTAAATGAAGCCCATATTATTATATTAGATAACATAATGTAGTCTGATATATGATTAATGTTTGCTGTAGATAGACAGAGGAAAAAAGGTTCATGTTGATGAATAGATGCTGTAAATCTGTATATTTCTGCATACATTACAGCTCCATACATACAACATAGTTAAACATTTTATAAAGCTAAACATGCTGTGTGTACTATATTTACACTGTATCCCAAAAACATGCATCATTCTGTGACATTTTATGTTTTTTACAAATTGATGATGTCACTATCATCTCTTCTCTCTATAATCCTCCTCAGCTCATTGGTATGCATTGCTCCTGGGTCTGACCCAGGTCGTATCTGAACTGTCCTGACCAGGCTTCAACCCGGGTTGACTGGCTTGGTTTGAATTGAAAAAGGAGGGTTGGGCCAGGGTAGGTTAACCCTGCTCATTGGTGTGAAAAGGGTAATATAGACTGTCGAACTGTTCAGGGTGTACCCTGCCTTCGCCCAATGTCAGCTGGTATCGGTTTTAGAACCCCGCGACCCCGATGGGATAAGCGTTTACGGATAATGGATGGATGGATGGATGATGTCTCATACAGCTGATGACTTGAAAAATATGTGTATGGAGTTAAATCTTACCCAAATGATTACAGAACCAACTCGTCCTAATATGAACATCTTCAGTCATTCCTCCATGCTAGATCTCATTGTTACTAATGGGCCACTCCATTATGTACATAGCTGTGTGTTCCCCTTAGATTTTAGAGATCCCTGTCCAGTGGGCTTTATTAGAAATGGTAGATTGAAAAGACCAGGACTTCGGTATGTCTGTAAGCGGTCTTTTAAAAGCTTTGTTGAACAGGCACTTTTACATGACCTATATGGCAGCAATCTTTCTTCTATAAATCTCATCGCAGATGCTGAACTGGCACTGCAACCCTTTCTGTCTGTTTTTTAACTCCTTAACAGATAAACTGTTAAGAGATTCAGACGAGACGTATAATAGAAGTAACCCTTGGTTTAAAGAAACAAAGCCTGGGTGCTGGATAGATCCACTGGTACTGATGTGGAGTGGCAAACTTTCAGACATCTTAGAAATACTTGCACTTAGATGGTGAAAAGAGCTAAATCCACCTTCTTTTGAAAAAAATCTGACTGACTGTGGTAAAACGCAGCAACATTTTGAAAAATTGTCAAATCTCTTAAAAGGCATTACTTCATCCTCCCTCTCTCAACAGATTACTCTGGGTTCTAATGTGCATGATAACGATTTGTAATGCTTTTAATGATCATTTTATCAAATCAAGCTCTTTGTTTGATCAACTGAATGGCGTGGATGAAACCCTCTGGGCTCATGATAATGATAAGAGAGGAGGAGCTCTTATCCAAGAAAAGTTTATTTTTCATTTAGGCCAATTAATCATTTTGAAGTTCACCATGCTTTGTGTAACTCCAAGTGCATGAAAAGCTCCTTGGGTACAGACCAGTTAGACCCCTATCCCTTAAAGCTCGCTGCCCCCATCATTGCTGTACCTTTGACACACATTTTTAATTTAACACTTTTCACAGGTTCAATTCCAAAAGTCTGTAAATCAGCCCTAGTGACCCCTCTACATAAAGGAGGTGATACAAACAATTTGAATAATTATAGACCTATCTCCAAACTCCCATGTCTAGCAAAAATGTTGGAATCTTTTGTAAATTGACAGCTCCATACTTTCTTGTCTGCAAATTCTATGTTAAGTCCCTATCAATCTGGATTTAGAGCTGGTCACAGCACCATTACAGTCACAACTGTGGTTGTAAATGATATGGTATGTATCACGCACAGTAAACCATGCTGGGATACCATACTTTGAGCATACTTTTGATTGATGATTTTGTGATTTATTATCATAATGATCATATCATGCTCATCAGGTCATGAAAATATTATGCAGAAGCTTTTTGTAAAACACTGATACAGATTGTTGTTTTTATGCATAAAATAGTGAGATGGCAGAAGGAGACCCACCTCTAGTTACTGATTATAGCCTATATTTATTCTGTCCATGAAAGCTCTAATAAGTTATTCAGTAGAATTAACCTACATGAAAATGAAAGGAATATCCTACGGTAGGGAAATGAATAATATAGGTTACAGTAAGAAATAACTCACAAAACGGCAGGTGCAGATAACTCACCATGCAGTGTTGTGAGCGGTCCGTTGACACTTTCTCTCTACAGAACAGACAGATAATGTTTGTTACCTGACAAAAAAGACTTCTTCTACAGGCTATTACTGAGTTCTTCTGCTAAATTCGGCATCATGTTTCACACAGTAGAACTCAGATTTATCATTAAATCAGCAGTTATAAAAATGTGTAGCCTTAACTGCGTTGTTAAGACAGACAAACTTTATCTGGGAAACATTTTGATTATTCACTTTACATGAGGCTCAAATGAATACCGGATTATGTTAAATAATGTTCGCTGAATGAGTTTGTTGTCTGTTTTTGAGTCGTAAGAAATCATAAATTAGACAGTAGGGAACAGATGAAGAATTAAAATGTAAGTAAATTCACTTATCAAACAGACTTTACACAATTCACTCAGTTCTTCTGATAAATTTGGCATGTTTCATGAAGCAGAACTCTGATTTAATGAAATCACATTATGGACATACTGACTGGCGTTGTTTTGTGATGTCGACAGTAATGTCACACATCGTACTTTCATAGTCTTCTGACCACTCAAAGCGTTTTACACTACATGTCAGCATTCACCCATTCACACACACATTCATACACTGATGGCAGAGGCTGCCATGCAGGGAGCCAACCTGCCCATCAGGATCTAATCGAAATACTCATTCACATACTGATGATGAATTTGAGGTTTAGGGTCTTGTTCTAGGACACACCGGAGGAGGCAGGGATCGAACTACCGACTTTCCGATTGGTAGACGAGCTGCTCTACCTCTGAGCCATAGCTGCCCACAGAAGAGCTCTTAAAGTTAAATATCAGCTGAAATAAAAAGTCTTTCTTTAGGAGTCATACAAAGACATACGTTATGATTTAAGAGTAACATCTGTGTAACAGGGGACCCAGATCTGTTAAATTGATGTCAACGGAGTCTGGCAGTCACTGGACTCCAACAATTCAAGCGTGTATTTTCGGATCAATGGGCCGTGGGACAGCAATTTGCATTTGAACACACTGTAAAGAATACAGCCGACAGCCAGTTAGCTCGTACATTCTGTGCCTGCATGAGAGGAACTAACTCCCCACACCAGCAGGTGGCGGTAGTCTGTATTCATCAATCAAAAAAGGGAAACTGGAAGATCGAGGAGATGAGCCTTCTGTGTGCATCCTTGTTTGCTTGCTTTCCTCTTTCCCTTTTCTCTTTTCATTGACTGATTTGCTTAAGCTGAACAGCCAATCAGAATGATTTCTTTCACCGACGGGCTCCGCCGTAAAGCTCCACCATCCAGCATTCAACATGCTGAATCTGCCGAAACGCCTCAGACACGGGCAGACTAAAGCCAACAGCGCGGGACAAACCGCAAAAACTAGGCCGACAGACTGTCACCAATGGCCCCAAACTGTCCGCCAGACGACCGTCAGCTTGGTGTGTCAGGGCCTTTAGATTCTCAGTGAATCTCAAGCACAGGGCTGTGACACAGTACTGGTCTCTGCTCCTCACTGAGCCCAAACACTTCATTAGCAATACAGTGCAACTTTTTGTTTGCAACTTAGTGTGTTATTCACAAGACTCCCTCCCCCTCTGAGTGACGTCACTGTTTTAAGTCATTAAGGTGAAATGGAAAATCAGCAGTGGTGGAAGAAGTATTCAGACCTTTTACTTGAGTAAAAGTAGCAATACAACAGTGAAAAATACTCTGTTACAAGTAAAAGTACTGCATTCAAAATCTTATCTTCTTATCTTAAGTTAAAGTACAAAAGTAGCCAATTAGCATCAATATATAATTAAAGCTGAAGTAGGCGAGATTGGAGCAAATGTGATTCAAATGTAATCGCTATATCCTGACAGTAGTACGTGAAACAGGTAACCTGAAAAAAATCATGGGCCTCTGTGTCCTCTGGTGCTCCTAACGATATCTGCAAGATTTCACAGGCCAGAGGAAAACAACCAATCAGAGCTGATCTGAGGTCTGCTGTCCAGCTGCCGGCTATGAGAGCCGGCTGTCAATCACTCGCGAACTCCGACCAAACGGTCAAACTAGGCAGCGCTGATCAAATATGAATCAATATTCTGTTACGTTAATGCCTATTTCTCTACTCAGATGTTTTCAGAATCATCTTGTAATGCATGGTTTAGCTGTAAAATGAGAACGTTTGTGACACGGCAGCCATTGTGAAATCTGTTGAAGGAACACCTAGTTCCAGTCACATAACCAGAGTACAGCCAATAGAAATGCTCTCTCTCTGAAATGACCTGTGATTGGCCAAACTCTCCCGTCACAGGCTAGATGTTCTAAAGCCTGAAAACAGAGCCATGAGGAGGAGCAGAAGTCTAGTTTTCTCTCAGAACACTTGAATTACAATATGCTGAAAGGTTATTATGGAATCTTTGTCCAATGATGCCAAAATATTCTGCCTACTGCTGCTTTAAGGTACCAAAAGTTTCACTTCTACCCTTCCTGTCAAAAATACTTGAGTGCACAGCCTTTAATCAAGTCTCTCAATTCCTGTCAAAGAACAATCTGTTCGACCCAAATCAGTCTGGCTTTAAGCGGGGCCACTCTACTGATACTGCACTCCTGTCGGTAACAGGATCACTGCGTTTGGCAAGAGCTACTGGTCAGTCCTTAGCCTTATTGCTGCTAGATCTGTCAGCTGCCCTTGACACAGTGAACCACGAAATCCTCCTCTCCACACTCTCTAAGCTTGGTATCTCAGGATCTGCCCTCCACAAGTTCATGTCCTACCTCTCAGGGAGATCTTTTAGAGTATCTTGGAAGTGAGAAGTGTCCAAACCGTACTGCTTATCCACAGGGGTGGCTCAAGGGTCCCCTACTGTTCTCAATATACACCACCTCACTTGGTCCAATTATCCGCTCCCATGGTTTGCCAATGCTATGTGGACGATACCCAACTCTTCTTATCATTCCTGCCAGATGACACTACAGTGTCAGCACGGGTCGGGTGCTGTGTGAGCCGGGCGGCAGGCAAAGGCGAGGATCTAGGCGTGCTGATCCTTGGCATCGCAGACTGGCTCTAGGCACGTGGAACGTCACCTCTCTGGCGGGGAAGGAACCGGAGCTGGTGCGGGAGGTGGAGTGGTATCAACTAGATATAGTTGGGCTCAACTCCACGCATAGCTCTGGTTCTGAAACCAAACTCCTGGAGAGGGGATGCACTCTTGCCTTTTCCGGAGTTGCCCAGGGTCAGAGGTGCTGGGCAAATGTGGGGATACTCAAAAGGTCCCGGCTGAACGCCGCTGTGTTGGAGTTCTTCCCGGAAAATGAGAAGGTCGCCTATATGCGACTGCGAGTCACTGAGAGGAAGTCTCTGACTGTTGTTTGTGCTAATGCACCAAACAGCAGCTCGGAGTAGCCAACCTTCTTAGAGTCTCTGGCTGGCATCCTGGAAAGGGTGCTGAATGGGGAATCTATCTACCTGATTTGAACCCTGAGTGGTGCTTTGTTGTTGGATATTTGTGCTAGTCATGGATTGGCCATAACAAACACCATGTTCGAGCATAGGCTGTTTCATAAGTGAACGAAGGAGTTCAAGTATCTTGGGGTCTTGTTCACGAGTGAGGGTAAAATGGAGCGGGAGATGGACAGGCAGTTCAGCGTCATCAGTTATGCAGGCGCTGTACCGGACCATTGTGGTGAAGAAGGAGCTGAGCCAGAAGGCAAAGCTCTTGATTTACCAATCCATCTATGTTCCAACCCTCAACTATGGTCATGAGCTTTGGATGCCTCCCTTTGAAGGTTTTCCGGGCCTGGGCAACTGCTAAGAGGCCCCAGGGTAGACCCAGAACATTCTGGAGAGATTATATATCTCGTCTGGCCTGGAAATGCCTCGAGGTCCCCCAGGGAGCTGGAAAACGTTGCTAGGTAGAGGGATGCCTGGAATTCCCTGCTAAGCCTGCTGCCCCCACAACCCAGCCCCGGATAAGCGGAAGAAAATGGATGGATGGATGGATGGATGGATGGATGGATGGATGGATGGATGGATGAATATAGTGTATGTCTGCATGCAGTTTTATATCCCTAACGAGGGCTGTGATAGTCCCAATACATGACAGCGTATCTTAGCGTTCTTAATGTGACTGTCTGTGATATTTAAATTATTCTTTAATAACCGAATGACTAAAAATGTATCTGCGCAGACAGACATCACCTCCTAAACTCTACAAAAACTGTAGACACAATTAAAATGTATCTTGAACTGCCCTCGGTTACATCTCAGCAGGCCTCCAGTCACCTTCAATACTGCAACTCAGGCACCAACTTCACAATCTTGCATCATAATACATCTCTGCAACTTGTCATATTTTGGCTGGAAAATTGCTACTTAAATTGTAAAGCCTTGCTGGTGGGTGACCTTACTCCCCACAATACTGGCTGAAGGTTCGTTCTGAGGGTGGCAGTGCAGAAATGCTCATGGAGAGACCAAAATGAAATTCTGTGAAAAGCATGTATGTGCTTCAGATATTTGGTGGAATCTAATTCTACTTGGAGTAGATTCGACTTTCAAGGTAATCTGTACATATGGTTATTATGAATTCGAACAATGTACTGTATGAGTTGGACATTTTATGAGAATATTGTGTCACAATTTTGCAATGAATGATTTATAATAAAAACAAAAATTCGCATGTTGAGTTTTTATAATTTTTTAATGATTTACATTGCAAACTGTGGACACTAAGCAGGAATTTTACAAAATTGTGACACAATAGAAAAAGCTAGTGTTACATTTACAGTATATATTTATGCTACAATGGCTTGTATTTTACATAATAGTCACACTTTAAAATGACATTATTCAAGAAGAGAATTATTCTTGTAGATAAAACAAAGAAAAAAATATCCTGTATTATTAAGACAAACTGAATGTATTCCCATTGGAAGAACATGATTAACACAATATAACTGCACATTTCTCCAAACAGTGTTTAAACTCACCACTCTGTCCTGCACTGTCCAAAATGTCTCATTATCTCAGTGACTGTGAGTTGTTTCTGTTGTTGTTTGGCTTGTTTTGTAGATTTGTATCTATGACTACCATTAAATAGTTAAAATACAGCCCTGGCTTTAACCTGAATTACCGTAAATTCTCAGATAATGGGCCATGCCATTTATGTACCTCCACTTCAGAGAGATCCAGGCCTTTATCGGCAACAGGCTAATAGTAGCAACAGGCCTTTATTTCTAATTTCCCATACATCATATACAACAACGGGGTCACGTCTTACCCCTCCTGCTGCTCTGAGTTTCTCTTTTTAAACACAAATATTGTTTTATTCACTAGTTATTTCCAATCGCTTCCACTTTGGTATTTTTTTAATCACTGTTGAGCTATTATTACTGACACCTACCCTTTCCTGCAAAGCTGTTTCACATTAAAAGCCTCCGAGCAACTCAAAGGGCTTAGCTCCTCCTGCTCATGGTAGGCTTTTTCCATTAAATAAAAACAGTATTTCTGTAATGCTGTGTATTTCTGTGGCGCGTATTACATGACTGTTGTGCTGGAATTATGGCTGTGGAAATATGTACAGGTTGAATTTACCATGTGAGCCATTATAGTGCATGTATTTCCACCCCTCCTTAAAGTTTATTAGGGACCAGCCTTAACTTGTTCGTGCTGGCTATTATTTAACATTATTTAAACACCATTTTTTAATTTGAGAATTTACAGTAATTTGGAGAAAAAGGGATATTGATGCTGTTTGACACTGTAAAAAGATGGTTGTCCTTTTAACTTGTACTGAGTTTTGATTGACGTCTGTGGTAAGAAGATGAATTCCCTGTAGCATATTTTGGCTCCAGGTCAGTGAGTTAGATGTGGCCATTGTGTTCAATAGTGATTTGATTTTGGAATATAGGGCGTGCTATGTATGACTCTTTAGGTGATTTTGAGACGTAATAACAGAGCACGTTTAGGTCTTTGTCTAAGATGTCCGACTGCATGCCTACGTTTGTGGGTGGTGTCTCTTTTGGTGTTTTTTCAGGTTGCTAGGGTCAGAGAACCTCTCTGGGCAGAGCGAGCACTGATATGGTCTCTCTCCAGTGTGGATGTTCCTATGGATCTTCAGGTTCCAGAACTGGGAGAATTTTTTGCCACAGATACTGCAGCCATATGGCCTCTCTCCTGTGTGAGTCCTGAGGTGAGATTCTAAATTTGCCGGGGAGCTGAATCCTTTACCGCAGAACCTACAGATGCAAACCCTCTTCCTGGGAATTTTCTGCTGCATATCAACATTGCAACTGCCCTGACCCTGATTTTGACCTGGGTCCAAGAACTGTTGGGGTCCCTGTAACTGCCCTAAAACCTGAATAGGGGTGGACTCCTCTGACAGATCAATAACAGGAGTCTGCTGTTGAAAGGACACAGAGGTGTGGAAGCCTCTCGAGCTTTCAACAGCTAACCCCCTCCCAGAGCTGCCAGGCTCTGCTCCAATGAGTGTGGTCGGCAGGTATGAGAGGGGGGCGCAATGGGAGGACGGCCCTGGGAGGTTGTCTTGATGACAATAACTACCCCCCCCATTAGTCCACAGCGAAGTACGCCCATAGCTGACCTCTGAGAAGCCCCGCCCAGACTCCTGGAGGTCAGACAGCTGATTGGTGGAAGTTTGTGTGATTTCATCAAATGGCAGAACTGCTCTGTAGTCATCGGTGCTCGACTCCACCAACCCTGAGAACAAAGAGAAAGATACTGAGTGGTTTTCTCTGTCAGACTGGACAGGATTAAATGTAGCATTTTCAGGCTTTTCACAGGATGGCCTAGAACTCCATGTTGGGAGGGACAACAGTTGTTACAGTGTGTTTAAACAATGGCTGATAAATATACAGTTTCTAGATGTTTTTTAATCTGCTGCCAGGAAATGAAAAAGAGACATTTGGTCCGTGTCCATCCTGTAGTGTATGAGAGTTTTTGTTTTACTGGGTTTTTTTCTCGTTTTTTCTATAAGCATCATTTTGTCTTGAGTGCAGCATTTGATCTCTATATGAGAAATACACAGGGGTGACGTGAGAGATGTTTGCTAATCAATATGTCACTGTGGGATCACTGCTTCAAATGAAAGGTGTAGTAGTAGTAGGTCGTGAGCCTGGTCGATAGCTCAGGGCGTTTGGCCTTTTCTATCCATAAGCAGTCATCGATGGAGGGAGGAGAGAGGAGGTGGAGGAGGAGCCCACTCGGTAGGGAGGCAGCATGGCCCATGCCCGGCCAGTTGAGACGTTTTTTGTTTTTTTTTATAACAAATACAATAAAATTAAATATGAATAAAACTAAATCAAATAACACCGGATAAAATAAATAAATAATAAAATAAAGATAAAATAAATCAAACTAAAAAAGCCAACAGAACTGTGTAAAGATCAATATCAATATCAATATCAATATCGTGTGACTGTGTACAGTGTGTGCTTGAGAGG
>CAKAOI010031632.1:0-23452 GCA_916701655.1 Sebastiscus albofasciatus | reverse complement strand
CCCCCCCCCCCCCCCCCCCCCCCCCCCCCCCCCCCCCCCCCCCCCCCCCCCCCCCCCCCCCCCCCCCCCGCCGCAGTCAGTCAGGGAGCAAATCAAATTTGCTTTGGAGTATTATGGAGAGGGGTGTACTGGTGGCCCGTTGTCCTTCATGGATTAACTGTGTCATGGCAGGTTCTCTGTCTGCATCTCTGGGTGAGGATGGTGTTTCTCTTGTGGATGGTTTTGAGTCTGGACATACTGTGGATGTAGTGGGTGCTGATGTATTGTGGGAGCCGGTATGCCAGTTTTAATGCCTTGTTCTGGATGATTTGTAGTCTGTTGAATTGGTGTTGTGAGGCTGTGGTCCAGGCTGGTGCTGCATATTCATTGATCTGTATGTTTGGTAAACCTTGAGGATGATTTCTGGTGATGCTCCGTGTTTGTGTCCGGTGAGTGCTTTGAGGTGGTTGAGTCGTTGGTTGCCTTGTTTTTCCAGGTTATCGATGTGGGTGGTCCATGTCATGTTCCTTTGAAAGGTGACTCCTAAAAACGTTGCCTCTTTGGCCAGGGTGAAGGGGGTGTTGTGGAGGGTGAGGTGGATTGTTGCTTTGAGTTGGGTGTTCTTGACCTTTATTTTTCGGTTGTGGAGGAAGCTTGAGATGATGTTGTAGATTGGAAGAGGTATTTGGAGTTTTGGGTCACGTTTTGTCGAAGGCTTTTTAGATGTTGAAAAATATTGCCAGTGTGAATTATTTTTTGGGGATTGATTCTGATAGCCTGAGGATGTTGTCGGTGGTGGATCTGTTTTTGCGGAAGCCAGCTTGGTGAATGCCCAGGAGTCCCATGTTGTCTGTGTGTTGTGTGAGGCGTGCAGTGATGATTTGTTCAAACAGTTTGCCAATGTGGCTGAGGAGGCTGATGGGTCTGTAGCTGGAGGGATGTTTTGGATCTTTGCCTGGTTTATGGATCATTGTGACTATGACTGTTTTCCAGGGTAAGGGGAAGTGACCGGTGGTGAGACAGATGGTGAAGAGGAGGGAGAGCAGGTTGAGGTTGAGTTCTGTTTCTGGGGGGGTGATTGGTTGTGTCAGCGAGCGGTCATCTGCTGAGGTGAGTGATGGGGGGGATTGGTTGTGGCCATGTCAACAGTTTCTTTCCAGTTGTGATCAAAGTGTGGATCTGAGGGACAGGAGTGAGTGGTCTGGAGGTGGTTTTTGAACAGGGTTGCTTTTTCTTGGTTATTTTCAATGTTTTTTCTTTGATGTATGAGAGTTGGTATGTTGTTTTTGTTTTGTGCACCATTCGTGTTTTTTATTTTCTGCCAAAAGCTGCATGTCGCTGTAATCTGTAGTCGCTGTCCAGTTTATTGTAGAATGATGTCCATTGTTGCTGTGAGTGCAGAGTGAGTTGATGTCTGATTTGATTCTGGAGACGATTTATTTCTGTTTTGGCATCCGGTGATCTGTATTTGAAGAAGTGTTTCCGTAGCTTCCTTTTGATCAGGTGCAGGATGTGGGGTGGGAGCTGTTGCTGTGGTTTGCTGGTGGAGTGAAGTGGGATGCATGTGTCACGAAACCTGGGTGAGTATTGATCCGATGTGTGTGGTCAGGTGGACTAGTGAATGGTTGTCGAGGGGGATCTGAGTGATGTCCATGGTGTCTTTGATGATGTGTTTCCTGTAGTTTTCTCAGTTTGCTTTTTTGTACTTGTACCGTGGTTGTTGTGGCAGGTGCTGGAGTGTGAGGGAGAAGGTGGAAAGGATGGGGGGTGGTCGCTGCCGGTTCATCATTATTGAGGATAGTGAGGTTGGTGGTGTCCAGTATTTCTTTGAGTGTTATTCCTGATTTGTTTGTAGTGTTGCAGTTAAAATCCTTGTGTTTGACATTAAAATCTCCCATTACGAACACGTTTCTGTTATTGTTGGTGATGGTCTTGATGAGTTTTCCTGAGGGCTGTATTCCAGTTGGACAATATATTGATGAGATGAGGAGAGTGGTGGATTAAAAGCAGTGTGGTGGCCATGTATTCATTATGTGTGAGTTCTTCTTGTGTCAAATTAAAAAGGGTTTCCCTGTATTCGATTCCCTGTTTGATTAAAAGTGCCACTCCACCTCCATGGCCTATTGGTTGCTCTTTTCTTAAAATATTAAAACCATCCAGGTTAAGAGGTGTTTCATTTCTGAGGAGAGTTTCATGAATGGAGGCTACTGTGACTTGTTTTTCAGTTCAAATTAGTTTCAGTTCACTTGTTTTTCCTTATTCCTCTGATGTTCATGTGTAAAAGGTGGTAGCCATAAATCGGGTTAAAAGGATTGGATAAAAAAGAACTAGAAAATAAATTATGAGCGGTTTAAAAGAGGGGACTGTTTAAAAAGTTTGTGTTTTTTCTGATGCTTTCCAGGATTTTCTGTACGGTAGTCTTGTCTTTGCATAGGAGTTTGAGGTCTTCATGATTCTTGTTGAGGTTTGTGCTGGGCTCCTGGGGGGTTGGTGGGATGTGGGAGTTGGGGGGGCACTGGAACCTTGAACGATTTTGCGGTCGGGAGCATCTTGGTGCTGTTGTGGTGAGGGCTAGGTAGGTGGGGCAGTGTTTGGAGATGGAGGGGTGCTTGCCGCCGCAGTTGGCACATTTGCAGTCGGTTCTGTCCTTGTTGCGTTGTTTGTGGTGGTGGTTTCCTGAACATCTGAGACATGTGACCGGGTTTTTGCATTGCATTGATGTGTGGTTGAATTGTTGGCAGTTGAAACATTGTTTGGTCGGTGGGGGTGGGTGAGATTTTTCGACTCTGTAGTGGAAGAAGTTCATATAGGAGCCTTCTTGTATGAGATCAGGTGCATCTGCGGGGTTGGTGAGGTGGATCCTTATGAAGGTGGCGGGCTGTTGAGTGGCTCTGCTGATGATGCGGTGTGCTTTAGTTGTGGAGATGCCTTGTTTTTCCAGTTTCTTTCTTCTTTTATTTCTTCGGTGTTTATGTCGGTGCGGATACCCTTGATAATCAGCTGTTTGTGGCTTTTCTTGCTGGGCGGTATGTGATCTTTGAGTATTGAAATGAGTCTTGGTGCCAGGGGGAGAGAAGGGAGTTTATGGAGTGTATGTTGTGTGTGAATATGAGAATGCCTCCTTTCCTCATGCGGACTAACTTTTTGATTGTGATGTCTGGTTTGCATCGGATGAGTTCTTCGTAGATGGATTTGTTTGTGGTAAAGATGCCGTGGTTGATGTTATCGATGACTACTGGTATGAGTGAGGGGCTTTGGGATGAATCTGTGTCTTCTTGTTCTTTCCGTGCTCTCTTCTAGGGGTTGGTGCTGAAATGTTCGCTGTATTTGTCCTTGTTTTGGTTGACGGTCTCTGCAAAGATGGCTGGATAGGGGGGTGCAGGGCTGAGGGGTGTGGGTGTAGGTTTTGTGTGTGGGTTGTGCTCATGAGGCTGATGGTGTTTTGGAGTTGTGGGATGCAGTGGGCAAGTGGAGTTGATATGATGTTCTTATTGAGTTCGGTGAATAGTTGTTGGATTTTGTCCAGTAGTGCTGCCAGGACCTGGGTTTCAGTGGAGTTGTTGGGTTGGGGGGGGTTACTGTTTCATTATTCCTGGTGGTGGGAGTGGTGAGGGGGGAGTGCAGTGCTGGTGTTTCCTTTGGTGTTTTGGTGTCTTGTGGTTTGAGACTGGTAGTTCGTGGTGCAGTGACTCCCCCTGGTGGTGTGATGGGCTGTAGTGAATCCAATTCCTTGAGGGTTTCTTTGATGAAGCTGTCTACTGAGGGTGATTGGTTTTGGATGGTTTTTGATTTGTTGGCAAGCTGCTCGCGGTGGTACAGGCGTGGGTCTTTGGGGGGTTGTGCAGGTGGAGGTTGGGGCTGTCTGGGTTTCTGCTTGTTGTCTTGTTCCTGTGATGGTTTGGTCCCGTTGGGGTCTTTTTGTTGGTGTTTTTCGGTTTTGGGGGGATGGAGCGTTTCTGTGGTGGGTGTAGACTTTTTCCTTCTATTGAGTTTCCTTTTTTTTGTTTTTCTGGTCCAAATGTTCTGCATCTCTTCCTTTGATAGGGGACCGGTTGCCATGTTAGTGGGTGGTGTATGAATGTTTAGTGTGTGTGTGTGTGTGTGTGAGTATGGAAAAATAGAATCTATTTAGGATAAAATAAATAAAAAAGTCAAATACTGTGTATATAATAATAGTAAAAATAAAATAAATAAATAAATAAAAAACAAAAAAAAGTAGAACAGAAGGTTGCGACAGTGTTTAAATGGGGCTTATATGCCATAGAGTTCAGTGTTGTGGGGAGGGACAATGAAAATGGGTGTTTGTGCTTTAAAACAGTTGGCTAGGCTGCAATGGTGGACTGAATAAATCAATCAATAAATAATTCAATAAAACAAAGAGATAAAACTAACAAGCGACGGAAATCAAAGAGCAAAGACTGAGAAGGAGGAAATAAAATACTGGCTCTTGATGTAACAAGGGATTTGTTTGGTGTGCTGAGTGGTGGTGTCGAGTGAGGGGTGAACAAGCGTTAGTGAGAATCAGTGTCTAGAAAATGATTTAGTGACGTGTGAGAACAGGTAGGTGTCTAATATTCTTAGTGCTACTGAGTGAGGTGAGTGAATGTGCCTTAGTGCAGTGACTTCATTTAAAAAGACCATTCCCATATTGGCTTAAAATAAATAAAGAAATGAATGATTAAGAAAAAACGCTCATCTGCTCCGTGTTGGTGGCATTGGGCTCCTGCTGGATTCTCGCTCTCCTGCTCAGCTCGATAGGTAACAAACTCAGTCTCATCAGGGGATCACTCTTTCAATCGCTCACACGCGAGGCAGTACTTGGTGAACAGTCATTTCAAATGAAAGGTGGATGGTGGACTCACCCTCTTGTATGCTGAGGCCCGTCTGGCTCTGAGCCCCCGTCACCGGCTCCACCTCCTCTACCTTCACCAGCACTACATCTGGCTCCTCCTCCTTCTGTACACATAATAAAGAGTGGAAATGTCACGAAGGATTGCATCCGATACAGAATGTGCACAGTGAATTGATTTGAACCTGCCTTCTATTGTCATGTTTGTCATTTCATTTTCCTTCTTTGTTGTCTAATAATAGGTTGCAACAAGTTTACTGTTGTAAACCAAGTGGAGCAATGACTTAGGAACAAAAAGGGTCTTTTAACATTAAACTTCCACTTATACATACAATTTCTAAATGATATATTTACAGTTTAAAATACTTTAAGATGTATATATCATCTATTGCTGACAAATATAAATCCTGCATGCTGTATATAGATATAAACATGCATATATTGTACATAACCACCCACTTCATGTACATCCATTCAATGTTTATTCCTTTGAACTATTTGTATTCTTTACAATTTACAGTAGCACCTGACTTGCAAAAAGACCTTGTGTTGTTGGTCATTGTTGTTTTATATACAAATATACTATACACATATATTTTATTTTCACCTACATATGTATGATAATGCAGTTTATTTGTACACGTCTTTGTTGCCCTTGTTTTTAGCTATATGCTTATTTCTGCCTTATTTCTAGCTTCCTGAAATTGTTCTTGAACTGCGTGCAAGTACATTGAGATCAACTTAAAACCAGAGTTTCAGTTGGAACATACTTCACTTTGTGACCACTCTGTTCTGCTGGATTACTGATGTTTATTTATAGCAGCAATGCAAATCTGATTACATTCATCTGAGATTCAAAGTCATGACAACTTCATTCTTCATTCAAGACTTTTCAGTGGTTTAAGAAGCATATTTTATTCCATAAATGACAAGTTGCATACAGAATGTGAAATATTTCAACCATAAAACACATGAAATGTGTTACATTTAGAGTGACGATGCTCTCAAACATTTACTGGGAGTACATGGATACCACTTTCAGACCCAGTAAATAACTGAATACTGGCCAAGACTGAATTCCAACACAAGTACTTCTTATTTATTACAACTATAAAGCCAATGGAAACAACACAATGTGTAACACACATCACTGGACAAACCCCATTTTAAACCTATCCTACTTTAATGGAAGTGGAACCAATTGTTCCACCATGTTCAGACCAGTCAGTCAGTCAGTGCGCCCCCTCACCTACTGAGTGATGCTTGTCCTATTTTAGGGTTTAAGTTTGCAACTGTGCTGGCTATCTTTATGCGACAAAACATTTTGAGCTAAAAACTGATTTCCGTTTTTGTGATTTGGTTCCAGCTTCGACAGCAACTCAGCAGCTTTGCTTCAAGGTCCAGAGTGTAGGATTCAGGGGGATTCATTGGCAGAAATGGAATATAATATTAAATGATATACTGTATAATATAACATGAACTATGTGTTCATTAGTGTATAATCACCTGAAACCAGGAATCATAGTGTTTTTGTTAGCTTAGAATGAGTCCTTCATATCTCCATAGGGTGCGGGTCCTCTTGGCCGGGTCTTGGGGTGTGGTGTAGAACACATGCGCAGTGTAACTGGAGCTGCGGCCGGGCGTTGCGACTGGCTCAATTTCGGCGAGTGCAGACCAGATTTTGTTGTGCCCCAAAGATATGACACGTGACAGCTCCTCTTTTCACCGTCCTTGTTCACAGAGTCCGCCATGTTGCACTGCCATGTTTCTACAGTAGCCCAGAAGAGACAAACACTGGCTCTAGAGCCAGCCTTTCATATTTTTACACTACCTGAAGCCGCCGTGGTTCTCCAACATGATTGGAAAGGGAGGGGTGAGCGGAGGCAGTTAAGTTAGTTGCAATCTGCTAGATGACACAAATTGTGACACACTGCTCCTTTAAGACACGTGTGCCCGAAGCTGAACAGCACCGTCTCAGCCTGGGTTTAAACATGTGGCAGGAACCATTCTAATAGAACCGCTGAAGAGAGGGTGTTGTGGAGGCCTTGTGGGTCAGATGCATACCACACCATACTTAAATGGTTATTGTCACACTCAATGAGCCACACTGTTGCACTGGGCGACATGTTCCTTCATCACGATGAACACAGACTGTCATTTATTCTGACTCAATCCCACACACACCGTCCTGCTGCCACTAATCCTCACTAGAGCACCACATGTGGATGAATCCATCGCTGAAGATAGGACACATTTCATCCTGTTTGAGTAATGTTTGATAGTGGGGGGGTAGTAGCTCAGTCTGTTGGGTCTTGGCTTGGGAACCAGAGGGTAGCCAGTTCCAGTCCAGCACAGACCACGTTACAGAATGTGGACCCGACTATGTGGCGGCCCCATCACTCTGGCATCTCTCCACAGCTAATGCATGTGCATGTGTTTGTATTTCATCTGTGTGTAATGAAATAACAACAGTCCCAAAGAGTATTTTAATAAAGTACTTATTCTATAAAAACTACAGTGACCAGCTGTTGTAGAGAAATTACATAGCCTTTTCCAAAAAACATCAAACTATACATTTGTGACATGTTTCTACATCAATCAGAAAGTACTGAGTGACACACTAACACATTGGTGGTTTGAGTCTGCACATGACGTGTTGATAGTGACAGACTTCTCCTTTAAGAAGAATCATCCTGGGCAGAGGATACTATACATTTCAGGTCTATAAACTAGTAAAAATATGTCTCCACTTTTCCATCTGAAACCTTCACCAGGATATTGAGTATGGATTTTTAAGAAGACTGATAAATTCATCATAACTAAGTTCTAATTGTTTGTCCAAAAGCTGCTTCACTTCAGCAAAGTTTGGTTGGTCAAAGTCAAATTTAAAACATGTTTCTTGTTAACGTCTGTGTGAAACACTTAAACATCTCTTTAGAAAGTGCTTAAGAAGGTCCTTTGAATTATTTTCATTCTGTTGGGCAGAGAGTCTTTTTTACAGCCAACCGAGTCTTTACTGGGTTATTAAATCCTACAGTAGACTTCCGGTAAGAAGACAGTTCAGGTCTGTTCCCAGGTCTCCAATTCAGTAGACATTTCAGGGTGGCTTTTTTGCTGGTGTGTTTTCAGGTTTCTTATCCAGGCAAATCCCCTCCCACACATCCCACAGCTGTATGGTTTCTCTCCGGTGTGAACTCTCTGGTGTTTCCTCAGGTTCCCAGCCTCGGAGAACATCTTCCCACACGTGGCGCAGCTGAAAGGCTTCTCCCCTGTGTGCACGCGTTGGTGGATCTCCACCTTCTTGGGACGGTTAAAAGCCTTGCCACAATAGCTGCAAACAAACAGTCTTTCCTTGGTGCCGGTTCGCTGGTGCACTTTGCTGCTGTCACTGACGGACTGGGACGGGGGGAAACCGAGACCGTACCGAATCCAGCCGTTAATACTGGAAGAGGTTGATGGGAACTCAGCCGCCGCCATCGAGTATGAACAAGATGGCCTTCTTCCTTCCACTTCAACCCCAGACTGCTCGTCAAAAAACTCCTCAACCAACGCGTTAGTGCTCTTATTGTTGTCACACAACACATCAAACTGTGAATCATTGCTGCCGCCATCAATATACTGGTGTGGGTTTATTGTTTCCTGCAGCAAGTCTCTGCCCTCAACAGAGGCACTGAGTTCACATTTAAGGAGAGGAGAGGAGTCACTGACCTCCACTCCTCTGCTGCCGGTGCACCGCGTCCTGCTGCTCTGGAACTGGGACCGGGACTGACTGGAAATGGACTGGGTGTCCTGCAGTTCAAGGCTGGGTCTCCGTCCTGCAGGTCCACGAGGGACACACTCCACCACTCCTTTCGAGAGACGATGTGGGGCAAAGAATGGAGAAAAAAACAGAATCATTAATACTTTAGTCTCTTGATACAGACTCAATTTCTTACACTCAAAATATTCATGCCTCATGAGGTACTAGGTCTGCAACTAACAAGAATTTTATTATTGATTAATCTGTCAATTCTTTCATTGATTAACTGATTAATCATCATTAATAGCTCACATTGTTAATTCATCATGATGTACATTTCCAGAGCACTAATTCAACAGTACTGCTGATCATACAGTTTCATTCACTAACTGTTTTTAGTCCATTTCATCCATCACTGTAAATTTACCCTTCTATGAAACTCAACACTTCCTGCAGGTGTTTCACATTAAAAGCCATCCAACAGCTCAAAAGGACATAATCCCTGACCTTCCTGGCAGGTGTGTTTTTTTTGTTAAAAAGACAACGAAAGAGCAGCAAAGTGGTCTCAAATATAAGCCTGTTTTAAATAAAGGCTCAGTTCTCTCTGCAGTGGAGGTAAATAAAGACGCTGCCACTGTTTGAGAATTTAGGGTAATCCAAACTTCTGTGTAATATTGTCAAAGCTGTACAATAATTTTACTGTAAAAAAACATCTCTTGAAATGGGCATCCAGTGACGGGGCTCCAGAGTGATCTGTCTGTGTGTTTATGTGTGAAACCCCGCCCTGCACTCCTCCTCGAGTGACATCACAACCTTAAAACATACCGGCAATTCAAAATGAAGAGAACTATTGATTGTTGGATTCATTTCACAAGTGGGGAGGGCAAAAAGTGTGCGTGCGTGCGTGCGTGCGTGCGTGCGTGCGTGCGTGCGTGCGTGCGTGCGTGCGTGCGTGACACCATAGGCTAAATTTAAGAACACAAGACAACTTTATCGCCAGTTTCTGCTCTGCTCCGGTGATCACTAAACAGCTGACCTGCTCTGAGCATATATATCTCTCTCTACGCACAGATTACATGAAGCTCCTCCTACACCAACGTAATGTGTAAACAGGTGGATTGCACTTCAATCCGGCTTTGTCCATTTTCACACAGTAGTACTGCAATCTTCAACGGGCCCTTGGACCCCCTACTTACAGTGACCTTCTGACCCAACATCTTCGGCGGAGATGGCCTCCTTTGACTCAACAAACATTGATCTACACCTTTATTCCCTCTTAAAATCATTTACATAATGTGTTCAAAATGGGAAATAAGGTTACGCTTAAAATGTATTATTGTAGCACCAAAAGGCACAGTGAGGTAAAAATGTTTGGGTGCACCTAAATTTTGTACTGGTGCAGTTAATGTAAAAAGTTCACCTGGAGCCCGGAGTTATTTAGTGTTGGACTTCCATAATGTTAAAACCTTCAAAGTGACAGATTAAAAAAAACAGCGTCCGCAGTTTGTATCGCAGCCAAACCCAATCGGTTCCTTATCGATTCCTCTTCGATGCTTTCCGACATGCTTTGCACATGCACAATGACCAACCCGATATCACGCCAAAGGGTGTAATAGACCCGCCTGTCCACCAGAGGATAGCGTGTCGGTATCACATTTTGACTCGCAGAAACATGAATATTACACGCCTGTATTAACTTGCATTACCAGCGGGGGGGGGCAACAAAGCCACTGACTTATGTTTAGGCAACAAAACTACTTAGTTAGGGTTAGGGAAAACATCATGGTTTGGCTTCAAATAAGTACGTAAACTAAGAAAACACATACAATGTAGGGTTTTTTCCCATCCCCAAAACATAGGGCTCCCCTGGAAGCTATACATGATGTCAGATCTAAAGTGATATTCCTTCAGTTAGCGCAGAGATTTCTAAAATTTCTGAGTGACAGGCAGTGAAAAAAGTTTATTTCAGACCCTGAAACTGACCATCTGTAAAATCAGAGGAGTGCTCCTTTAAATGAGGAAAGAAATAGTAAACAGGAATCTGACTGAGGATTCGGTGTATAGTTTTCCATGTTACAGACACTCAGTAGGTCAGTACGGGAAAAGTATTGCTTTGATTTTTAATACTCAGCCTTACACACAAGGTAGTCTTCTATACACATGCAACAGTATTTTGTCTGTACTCACCATCATCTCCTATAAGCGGCACGTCTTCCTCTGTTTCTTCAACTCGTGACATGTTTGCCTCCACCTTCTCCTCCTTCACCAGCACTGTCTCTGGTTCCACCAGCTCCACGTCTGGAGACTGAACAACAAGGCAGGTTTGTCACTTGGTCAGCAAAGACCAGTTTCATATTCATGCAGCTCCAGTAGATGAGTTCACCTAGTACAAACACAACCCCCAGCTGGAAGGTTCTATGTAGCATCGCTCAGAAGCCAACCTGCTCCCAGAGCTCTGATTGTCAACATCCACTCGTGTCTACACGAATCACAGTAACCTTGACTCCCTTGTGGAGTGCTTACCTTGCTCTGGATGCTGTCAGAATGGATCGGCTCACTGCTTCCAACCCCTACAGCAGCTCTACTAGACCACAGAGCCACATCCATCCGTCGCTCAAAAACACCACCTACACAAAAACAAGAAAAATGTCTATTTAGAAACACTAACAGTGTACATTTCACTGGTCAGTACTGACGGTGTACATTTCACTGGTCAGTACTGACGGTGTACATTTCACTGGTCAGTACTGACGGTGTACATTTCACTGGTCAGTACTGACGGTGTACATTTCACCGGTCCGTACTGACGGTGTACGTTTCACCGGTCCGTACCGACGGTGTACGTTTCACCGGTCCGTACCGACGGTGTACATTTCACCGGTCAGTACCGACGGTGTACATTTCACCGGTCAGTACCGACGGTGTACATTTCACCGGTCAGTACCGACGGTGTACATTTCACCAGTCAGTACCGACGGTGTACCTTTCACAGGTCAGTACCGACGGTGCACAGTTCACCGGTCCGTACTGACGGTGTACAGTTCACCGGTCAGTACCGACGGTGTACAGTTCACCGGTCAATACCGACGGTGTACATTTCACCAGTCAGTACCGACGGTGTACCTTTCACAGGTCAGTACCGACAGTGCACAGTTCACCGGTCCGTACTGACGGTGTACAGTTCACCGGTCAGTACCGACGGTGTACAGTTCACCGGTCCGTACTGACGGTGTACATTTCACCGGTCAGTACTGACGGTGTACATTTCACAGGTCAGTACTGACGGTGTACATTTCACCGGTCAGTACTGACAGTATCACTAAAGGGGAAGCAGAGATGGGACAATACAAAACAGAATGTGTATTGTCCCATCATACCATCATAACACAGATGTCTTTACATAAGTATCCAGATAAACCCAAGCATATTGTTGCTAAGGAATGTTAATGAGTATGTTACATTAACAATCAATCAACTGTTGCTAACAAGTTCACCAGAACAACTCTAGAAGCTGCTGATATTGTGGATCTGTCAGACCTTTTTACAGCATTTGTTTATTGTGATTTTTGGATGAAAATAATTCAAGGATACAAAGCAAAAGTTAACATTCACTCAATAAGAGAAAACCAAAAACAAGACAGCTGTGGTAATGAGATAGAATATGCAGTGCATTTCAATGTAGGTCCAGTATATAAAGTACAGTGAATGTGCAGCCCTAGAGCAGTAACAACTTAGTGTATCGTACATATGTAGAGCATAGAGTTAGAATAACACATATTTACATTCTATATTATAAAATGTGTATATAGGATGACCCTGCCCCAGTATCTACAGATCACAACTCTGCAACATTCATACTGCAGAATGCTCGCTCGCTAAAGCACTTCTCAATGACGACATCATCACTGACAGAAAATTGATTTTCTATGCGAAAAAAAAAGAAAATATTTTTTCTATGTGGACTTGTTAGTCCCGCAGTGGGGAAATTTGCAACTGGACTGTTTTAACATCTCACAGCGTGTCCAAGGTCCCACCCACGCCAAAGGGTCACGCGTTGGACCTGGTATGCTCCACTGGCACATCTCCCTCCCACCTGCAGTGCCTGGACCTAGGGCTAGGCGATATGATATATATCGTCAAACAATATAAAAATGCCTATCGTTTATATTTTCTATATCATTTCTATCGCGACGTCGAAAAACTAAGCTCGTAAGAAAGTCCGACACGGACTACAGGCAGATCTGGAGTGCAGGCAATCCATGGTCATCAACCGGCACGACGTGCCTTTTTTTCTTCTTCACCTTAAACGGACAACAAACTGTACGCAGAAATACTTTGACACAATGTTTTGTTTCTGGCCACGTATGTAGGAACAGTATCTCTGTTGTACTATATACTACGGCTAACAGATAGATAAAGTAATCTATGGAGAAGCCGTGCACACCCCCAGATAACACAGATATTAATTCAATGTGTAGCTGTAACTGTTAACCGACATTAAGCATTTTAACTGATTAATGCTATTGGTTAAAAGAAATGTTAATAATTCATTAAAAAGCTGAGAAAAACTCGTCACTTAGAGGAGAAAAGCTGCTCCACCTTAAGAGGTGGAGCCAGCGTTACAGATACAGGAAGTGGGCTCCCGTCTATAGCTCACTTGAGCGGATGAGTTGTAGCCTCGTAGCATTTATCCACCGACAAATAAACTGTACACACACTGTCTGCTACAGCTACGCTCACAGCTAGAACGCCACCAACAACACAGTCGGTCAGAAACTCGCTAGAACGCCGCCTCTGTGCACACGCACACGCGCACACACGCACGCACACTCGCACACATGCACACACACACTTGGTCTGTCGGAAACTCGCTGAAGTTACGCCCCGCTGACAGAGCGTATGTGTGTGTGGCTACAGCGGGCATGGAGCCACTGGCAACGCTAGCAGCTGCTAACGGAGCACAAACACACACACTGTTTATAGGCCAATCGCTATCATTAATCTGGACAGACAGAGTGTCGTTATGCCGGGCAGACACACAGCTGACAACCTGCTAAACTAAACTAAATGTGCGGTGGAGACTTTTACGGAAAGTGGCAGCCTGCTAAATAAACGCTCACGTACAGGTGAACTGGAGATTGTTTGTTGTGCTCCTGCAGCTGGCGCACCCCTGCATGCGAGGCACAAATCTTGTCGGTTAACAGTTAATAATCGCTTAACGAAGGTTGGTTATCGGTTAAGAACATTTTTCAAAATTAGCATCCTTAATAGGCTATATACACCGATCGGCCATAACATTAGGACAGCGTGGGCACCCTGACCGGTCTGTGGCTACGCAGCCCCATATGCAACAAACTGCTCCTCACTGTGTGTTCTGACACCTTTCTATCTGAACCTTCATTAACTTTTTCATCAGTTTGAGCTCCAGTAGATCTTCTATTGGATCAGACAACAAGAACCAGCCTTCGCTCCCCATGTGCATCAATGAGCCTCGGGTCTGACCCTGTCGCCGGTTCACCGGTTCTCCTTCCTTGGACCACTTTTGGTAGGTCCTGACAACTGCAGACCGGGAACATCCCACAACAGCTGTAGTTCTGGAGATGCTCTGACCCAGTCATCAAGCCAGCACTATTTGGCCCTCGTCAAAGTCGCTCACATCCTTACACTGGCCCATTTTTTCTGCTTCTGACTAGGGATGCTCATTTTGAAAAATGTTCTGAAACAATAACCAACTCTCGTTAACTGATTATTAACTGTTAACCGAAAAGATTTGTGCCTTGCGCCAGCTGCAGTGTATGAGCACAACAGACAACTGAGTCCCCAGTTCACCGTCTGGGAGCGTTAACTTAGCAGCTACGATGCTGCGCGTAGTGTCGCGGACATGCAGCCACTTTCCGTAAAAGTCTCCACCACACATTTAGTTTAGTTTAGCAGGTTGCCAGATGTATGGTGGACTGAGACAGCTGGAAGCTCCACTTGAGGTTGTCAGCTGTGTGTCTGCCCGGATTAACAAAAGCGATTGTCCGATAAACAGTGTGTGTATTTGTGCTACGTTAGCAGCTCTAGCATTGCCGGAGGCTTCTTGCTCGCCGCCGTCGCTGCCACACATACAGTCTGTCAGCGCAACGTAACTTTAACGACTGTCCGTGTGTGTGTGTTGGCGGTGAGTGTGAGGTTGTTGGTGGTGTTCTAGCTGTGAACGTAAGTGTAGCAGTGTGTGTACAGTTTATTTGTCGCAGAATAGATGCTACGAAACTACAACTCCTCCGCTCCACTCAAGCGAGCTGGGGAGACCAGAGCTGACTTCCTGTATCCTGCAACTCCGGCTCCGCCTCTTAAGGTGGGCTGTTAACCGTTCTAACCTATAGCGTTAATCGGTTAAAATGCTTAATGTCAGTTAACGGTTAAACGGTTAATTATGAACATCCCTACTTCCAACACAAAGTTCAAAGTGTTCCCTTGCTGTCTAATATGGTTACCATGGCCAGGTGCCATGGTAACCAGATAGTCAATGTTATTCACCTCACCTGTCAGTGGTCAAATACTTAATTCACACAGGAGGAAACAAAAATAGGCTTTACCATGTAGTTATTTCATATAGAATTACCAGAAAACATAAACCGTGATATATATTGTTATCGAGATTTGAAATGACCTATATCGTGATAGAAGATTTTGGCCATATTGCCCAGCTCTACCTGGACCTAGCCATCTCTGACCATCATGCAGTCCTTTTCACTATTCCTGTCTCTCTGCCCACGTTCAGGAAAATCAAGGCAGTGAGCACACCAGCCCTATCAAACTTGTTAGGTACCCATCTTGCCACGGTTGATGGCCTGGTAGCCCACTACAACACTGCTCTTTTCCTCAGCCTGGATTCTCTTGCCCCCACAAAACCCTGACTGCCTCCTTCACACATTCTGTTCCTTGGTTCACCTCTGAACTCCGCTCCATGTTGGCCTCCGGTCGTCAACTTGAGAGGCTCTACAGAAGATCCGTCCACCTGGAGTCCTATAAGACCACGTCAGATCCTACAAGGAAGCTCTCTCATAAACCAAGTCACAATACTACTCCACTCTCATCGGTAACCAGCAAAACCACCCCAGAATGCTATCAACCACCTGCTCTGCCCCATTGACCCCAACCACCCACCAGGTGCCTCTGACCGCTATATCAAGTTCCTGGATTTCTTCGATGCCATAGTTGACACCATCTACCAGCAGCTTCTGGCGCCTCCTCCTGCCCCTCGACATGGATTATAAAGCGTCTTGAGATAACTTCTGTTGTGATTTGACGCTATACAAAAATAAATTGAATTGAATTGAATGCACCTGCGCCAAAGGTCACTGCTCCCTCCACCGCATGCCTGCCTCAGCCCTGTCTATCCTCCTTCGTTCCTGTGGATGCCCCTCAAGTGGTTAAACTAAGGCTAAGGCCTTCTCCTACTCCCTGGACCCCATGCCCTCAGCCCTGATTAAGGCATCTCTGCTGCCCTGTGCCCTACCATGGTTAACATCAACTCCTCCTTTGAATCTGGCACAGTCCCCTCCAGCTTCAAAACGGCCTCCGTCACCCCCACCTTAAGAAGCCAGGTTTGGACCCGGAGGACCTAAACCGCAACCGGCCAATCTCCAACCTTCTTTTCCTCAGTAAAATCCTGGTAAGAGCAGTTGCCGCCCAACTCCATCAGCATATGTCCAACCATGAGCTCTATGAACCCCTACAATCTGGATTCAGACCTCACCACAGCACAGAGACTGCCCTCAAATCACCAACGACCTCCTCATCGCAGCTGATTCCTGCCACATTTCCATCCTCATCCTCCTTGACCTTTCCGCAGCTTTTGATACAGTCTCCCACTCCATCCTCCTTAACCGCCTATCTGACCACCTAGGACTCACCGGGACAGCTCTCTCCTGGTTTCAATCATATCCCTCCAACAGAAAACAGTTCATCTCCTTCAGTGACTCCAGCTCCTCCCCAGCCCCAGTCAACCAAGGCGTGCCTCAAGGTTCTATGCTTGTACCCCTCCTATTCACCATCTATATGCCACCATGGTCTCAATTTCCACTCCTACCCCGACGACACACAGCTCTACCTTAGCACTGTTATAAAACAGTGCGTAGGATCCACACTAAATGTTGGTGTACGTACAAATGAGGAACTGTACGTACTTTTAATGTTGAGTCATTTATCAATTGCTGAGTCAACACCCATGTAGGCATAATATACTCTTCCCTCCTCTTTTGTGTCTTTTATTTGGGGAAGTGACCTCTTAAAATGTGTACGTGGCTGGGGCTGTACCAAATACCATTTTTTGGACTTTGAAGCTTCGGTGAGAAATGTTCGAAGGTATTCAAAGCTTCACTGCACGGCGCAGCGCAGCAGGCTGACAAGTTCTTCTCTCAGTCTGTCTTTATCTCCCCCGTTTTAGTGGCGCTGCCGCACTACTGTACTAACATCGATATCCATCTGAGAAAAACTAATAATTAATGCTGAATATGAATAATGGAATTTCTCCATTTCTCCATTATCTCAATTTCTCCAATTGAAAACGGAGACTCTAGCTCGGCAGCTGTCACAGGGTGTATATGAGGGATCTCAACACTTTGAAGAAATGATTTAATCAAGTAATCATCTCTCAACGATTCAGATGTATACAAGTTATGATAAAACCTCAAAAAGCGTCAGAGTGATGTCAGAGTGATCTATACAGACTATTCCAGACTCATCCCGGAGCTCAGGGATTGCCTGCCTTGCTGCTTTTTGGCGAAGTTGGTGTGCAAGGATCCTCCCTGTTTTATCACCATGCTCGTAGTATGTATAATGAGATCTAATCAGGAGGTTCTCAGCTTTTTGTGTGGTTAATAGATCAAATTCTTTTTGGAGGAGTAAACGTTTTTTAATGCCATCGGCTGATGGGGATGTTGCCAATTGTGAGTCAAGATTACCAATCTTAGTCATCAATTCATTAGCACGAAAACTTCTGGTTTTCCGTAGATGTGCGTTATAAGAAATAATTTGGCCCCTCAAATATGCCTTAAGTGCTTCCCATACTGTTGATGATGACATCGTTGGTGTTTGATTAATTTCAAGAAAGAAATCAATCTGTGATGAGATAAAATCTGAAAATGTGGTAGTCACATTCCTGCACCAAAGGGAGAAGATTCTTATCCATTATGATATGATCAATGCGTGAATGTTTCTCATGTGATGCCATTTGGCCCAAAAAGACTTTTCCCCATAGACTTAGATTGGGAAAGAGACATCTGTAACTCCGCAGATCATTATTTTTTAGGTGAATCAACTCCCCAGTACGAACACTCTAATAGTCCTTATTTAAATCATTAAGTCCTCAAAGTTGTAAAATGCACTAATAGCTGAATCCAGATTTATTTCCCTTCCTCTGTTCATGTGAGTGAGACCCAGACCGAAGGCTGGAGCGCAAGCCGTGACGACGGCGTGATGTTGGGATCCCGTGACCGAGTCATGTGACCTAGCGGACGCTACTGCGTATGTCCAATAGGCCCAATGGATGCGGAAGATCGCCGGAAGATCCGGGTACTTTTCCAGACAGAAGTCGAGCCATTTAGGCTTCATGCTCCACTGAGACACTCTCATAGGAATGAACGGGGCCCCGCCTCCAACGCTGGATCCAGCTCTCTTAATACATCCAAGGTGATTACAAACAGCAACAGACAACTGTTACATATTATACCTTTAAGGTGGGCAAGCTATTCTAATTTTAGTGACAAGCCGCTCCTCCGAGTTTGCTCAACTTTTTTAATGTTAGTTAACGGTTAAACGGTTATTACTATCCCTAGTTTGGGGTTAATAAAGAATCAAATTTAGAATCAAAGTGAGTGCACAATTTATCATATGATCATATGATCATAAGATTATATGAGACGGAGCCTCATGCTAGGGATGTTAATAATTAACCATTTAACCGTTAACCGACAGCATTTTAACCGATCAACGCTATCGGTTAAAACTGTTAAAAGAAATATTAATAATGAATTAAAAAGCTGAGACTCGTCACTTGAAAGGGAAAAGCTGGTCCCCCTTAAGAGCCCACCTTAAGAGGCGGAGGATACAGGAAGTTGGCTCACGTCAATAGCTCACTTGAGCGGATGAGTTGTAGCCTCGTAGCATTTATTCACCAACAAATAAACTGTACACATACTGTCTGCTACACCTACCCTCACAGCTAGAACGCCACCAACAACACAGTCGGTCAGAAACTCGCTGTAGTTACGCCACGCTGACAGAGCGTATATGTGTGACTACAGCGGGCACAGAGCCACCGGCAACGCTAGCGGCTGCTAATGTAGCACAAACACGCACTGTTTGTTGGACAATCGCTATCATTAATCCGGACAGACAGAGTGTCGTTCCGCCAGGCAGACACACAGCTGACAACCTGCTAAACTAAACTAAATGTGCGGTGCAGACTTTTACTGGGAAAGTGGCTGCCCGCTAAATAAACGCTCACGTACGAGTGAACTGGAGACTCTGTTGTCTGTTGTGCTCCTGCAGCTGGCGCACCGCTGCATGAGAGGGAGAAATGTTGTCGGTTAACGGTTAATAATCGGTTAACGAGGGTCGGTTATCGGTTAAGAATATTTTTCAAAATTAGCATCCCTACCTCGTACCCTATTAAGCTCTAGAAATGAGGGGGGAAAAGGAGCGGAACCATTGAGGGGCATGACCGTGACTAACGTGAACTTGCGTTATCCTTGAAAGATGAGGAGATTGTTAACAGAAACAGTAACACAACGTCAATTATATGGAAGTGTTGTGGATGTCTTTTAAGCGTTGAAGCGCATATTAAGACATTCTGCAAAATATATCATCAATCAGTGGCAACCAAGTTGGTTAACAACAAATCTTTTTCATCACCTCAACCAACACACAGAGAGTATGAAAATACAGACCCATATTAGTCTGTCCACAAGTTTTAGCAGTGCTAGCGGGGTTGTACTAAACAACAATCCATCATGTCGTCTTTTGCAGCCATTGCCCCGTATGAAAAGTGTTCAAAAAGGAGCATGGCTATAACACAGTGGAGAAAGACAGGTTCAGGAAATTGATTCAAGTGCTGCACTCTAGGTACAAACTCCCAAGCAGAAAATACTTTTCACAAACTGCATTGCCTCGTCCCTACAAAGAGTAACGGATTACATGAAATGGTGTTATGTAACACCGTGTCCTAACTGGATGCAACGCGAGCAAGCATCAGCAGAGATCAGCTTGATTATATTGTTTTCAATGGTCACTAATGGTTAATACAAAACACACTGCATTAAAGAGACAACTATGGAAACTATGAGCCGTCACTACAGTATTTCAATGCGAAGCCTCGTTTTGATCCGCTCCCGTTAAATGTTTGTGTGTGTTTTTTTTAATCTAGCGCAATAGAAAAAAATGAGAGAAAGTAGCTCTACAAATCAGGTGCATTTAAACACAAGAGAAGGCCAAGAGAGTAAGAAAAGCAACCTGTGCTCCTCTTACATCTGACTTCTTCTACCCGTTTAGATTATTTTGTTCAGTATTGTGGAATACACTAATGTTACACTACAGCAGGCTGAGAAAAGATGACAACTGGTGAGTGAAACATCTCACTCCACATTTAGTCTTTATTAACTTAAACTGTGCTCATGAAGAAATCAGTGATAGTGTTAGATTAGTCTGTTGTTTAACTCCCTGTTTACCGTATCTCGCCACCTGTCTGTGTCACTTGCAAGAGCAAGCTGCACGGCGGGCTATATTGTATGTCATTTCCAGTAAATATCACAATATTAAAACAAACGTACATAACAAGTACTACTAACCCATCGTTAAGTGGTTACGTCTCCAGTCTGATACGGAGCACACAGCTGATATGTACGTGGTCTGTTTACATGACGTAGGACAGAAGTGCTTATTTAATGCATTCAGTGTGGACAGAGAGCGTCCGATGCTACGCGATGCGGCGCGATAGTCGGACACTCGCATCCAGTTAGGACACGGTGTAATTGGGATACAAAAAAAGGTCTGTATTCCATTACAATTACAGAAAAAAAGAACAGAATCAGATTCCTAATAAATTTGGTAAAAATGGGAATTACTAGCAGGATTACAATTTTAAAATAGATTTAAAATAAAGTACAATATGCTATGCAGATTGCATACACTTCAGGACATAACACTCACACCGCAGCAGCAGTGCTGTCTGTATGGACACACGGACACCATACATGTGTTAGCTGCAGCAGATCAGCGAGGGAGCCGTCAGGTAGAGGGAGGCGGTGTGGCACACATTAGTGGAAAACATAATACTGGACAAACCGGGAAATTTGTAGGGCTGTACCGAATAGCTTGAAGCCTCATTCATAATGCTAGGTAAAGGAAGGCTAAGCTAAAATAGCGTCCCCTCTGTTCCCAAGCTCTGATCGCAAATATACTTCTTCTCTCGGTTTAATGGCGGATTGTAGGCAGCCTACAGATGCGTACCGCCACTTACTGTACAGGAGTGTGTAATATCACATCATTTCATCCTATTCCTTATATCCTATACAGTACCCACCAGCGCTGTTTTGTTGAAAAAGGATCCCAATCAGATCTCATTCTGGTTCAGCCTCTCTGACAGTGCAATAAGCATCAGCATTTTCTGTAACACCACAGTTTCCACACTTGTCATTGTTTCTTTTTCCCCAACACAAACATAGTATCCTTTAACCCTGTGTGATCCAATCAGTGACACCACCTCTGTGTAGTCTCAACAAACATAGGTAGGCTACAGCTCAATGAGTAGGCTAGATCTTCCCACATCATGTGTAGATTTTGTTGACTGTATGCTTTTAATGACAGCTGTTGAGCTGTTGAGTTGTCTGAGGACACTATCACCCTATCAGGTCTGACCTCTTCAACCTACTGCAGACCAATATTGGCTGTCACTATCTCTGCTGTATACCCAGATAACTGGTCAGACAGCCTTTTAGAGACTGACATTTGGAACTCTGGGATATATACACCAATTCCCATTTCATTCTCTCCCCCATTTCCTTTTCTTTTCCAGTCTGCTCATGTCCACTTTCACCTCTGGGAAAAGCCAAGGGTGAATGTGTTCACGGTGAGCTCTCAGGTCTCTGTTTCTTCACTGGCCCGTCCAAACCTGTTACTCTGGAACTTGGAATATTCCCAACAATCCTGCAGTATCTTTTTTGTTTGGTTTTACTCCCCACTTCTTTTCAACCTAACCCAGTAAGCAAGTGACATCTTTTCTCTCCTTAGCTCTAGCAGCGTCTCTCCTGCTTCATTGGAATACTATTGGTGCAAGTTGACTTAAAGTGGCAGTAGGCAGAATGTTTTTGGCATCATTGGGCAACAATTCCAGAATAACCTTTCAGCATATTGTAATTCAAGCTCCTCCTCAAGGCCCCTCCTCATGGCTCTGTTTTCAGGCTTTAGAACAGGGGTGTCAAATGTACGGCCCGCGGGCCGGATCAGGCCCGCAAACGGGTTTAATCCGGCCCGCAAGATGATTTTGCAAAGCATAAAAAGGAGCTGCAATTTTTCAATGAAAGAAACTGCTGTTCTGAATGTGTCCACTGGGTGTCGCAATAGGAATTCTGGGGGAAATGTTTATACCGGGGCTGAGCAAGTAGGATACAGCTAGTCCGGAGCTAGCTTGTCATTCTGCCTGCCGATTTGAACATTACATGCTTTGGGACCCTCATTGTCCCAAAATGTCTCTGTCAAAAAAGAGAAAAGTGGACGCAGAGTGCAGACTGTTCCAAGAAAAATGGTCATCCTCCTATTTATTCACGGAAGTGAATGGGAAAGCTGTGTGTTTGTTGTGTTTACAGCAAGTTTCAGTGCTGAAAGAATATAACGTTCGTTGCCACTATGAGACTCTTCATGCCGACAAATACAACAACATTCAAGGACAACAGAGAAGAGAGAAGGTGAATGAATTGTTGGCAGGTCTGAAGAAACAGCAGTCTGTGTTTACTCAGAGCCGAGAAATCAGTGACGCTGCAGTGAAAGCCAGCTACCTTATTGCTAATGAAATTGCAGTGGCTTCAAAGCCATTTAGTGAGGGGGAATTTGTGAAAACATGCATGCTGAAGGCTGCGGAGATTGTGTGCCCTGAAAAGCGCCAGGCTTTTGCAAATATCAGCCTGACAAGAAACACAGTTGCAGACAGGATTTCTGATCTTTCTGCGGATTTGGACAGCCAATTGAAGCGCAAAGTAAAGTCATTTATTGCGTTTTCAGTTGCAATTGACGAAAGCACTGACATTACAGATGTTGCGCAACTGGCCATATTCATCCGCGGTGTTGATGACAGTTTAACCATCACCGAGGAGTTCGTGGAGTTGGTGCCAATGACGGATACCACAACAGCAGCTGATATTTTCACCGCACTCGTCGGCGCCCTGGACAGGGTCGGAGTGGACTGGCAGGTGTTGTGACAAAGTTCAGAGAGAAAGTGCAGACTGCAAATGGAGGACGTGATTTTTGGACTTTTCACTGTATTTTGCATCAGGAGGCTTTGTGTTACAAGTCATTAAAAATGGATAACGTCATGAAGGTGGTCGTCCAAACTGTTAATTTCATCCGATCCAGAGGCCTGAATCACCGTCAGTTTGACAGCCTTCTCAGAGAGAAAGACCACAACTCTGGGCTGCCATACCACACCGAGGTAAGATGGTTAAGCCGAGGTGCTGTGCTGAGGCGTTTCTTTGAATTACGAGAGGAAATTGAACAGTTCATGGAAAAAAAGGGCAAACCAGTGTTAGAATTTCAGTCCACAGAATGGATGCAGGACCTTGCATTTATGGTGGATGTTACAGAGCACTTGAATAACTTGAACAAAATGCTGCAAGGGCGCAACAAAG
>CAKAOI010031615.1:10377-20427 GCA_916701655.1 Sebastiscus albofasciatus | reverse complement strand
TTGATTCAAATATTTAATCGCAAATTAATCACACATTTTCCTATCTGTTCAAAACATGGGGGTGGGCAAATGTGCTGCTTTATGCTGCTTTATGTATATATTTATCATTGGAAATGAATTAACAACACAAACAATGACAGATATTGTCCAGAAACCCTCACAGGTACTGCATTTAGCATAAAACTTATGCTCAAATCATAACATGGCAAACTCAAGCCCAACAGGCAACAACAGCTGTCAGTGTGTTTCTAGTTTCATATGATGCCAGTATCTTCACTCTAGCTTTAAAACTGAGGCCACTACAACCTAAAAATCGCACGTTGCATTAATGCGTAAGTACAAGTAAGTAGTAGTAGTAGTAACAAGTACCACAGGGAACCTTTAAAGTGTGAGTTAGTCTAACTATGATTGAGTTAAATGTAGTACAGGTGAAGGACTGTAACCACTTAAATGTCCTGTATGTTACACTTTCCCACACATATAGTTTATATAATTCAGAATGTAACCATGGCAATGTAGTTGTGGCAAATAAGCACAAAGATATCTTGACAAATTTTAATTGTTGTTGCTAGATCTTTAACAACACTGATCCTTTAATCAGAGTTACTAAACTCTAGTGTGATTATTATTCAATTGAGAAATTCATGGAAACTATTTAATATGCATGTGTAACTGAGAGGTTTGTGCTCTTATTGTCTCTGTTAAGGAGCCCGTGTGGATGCCCTCGACCGAGCAGGCAGGACCCCTCTGCATCTAGCACGCTCCAAGCTTAATATTCTGCAGGAGGGAGACTCACGCAGCTTAGAAACCCTGAGAGGGGAAGTCACACAGGTAGAGAGTGTGTTAACTTGCCTGGCTTAGGCTTTGGATAGAGCCTGACTTGTTTTGCATTCTTAATTTTAAGGTAGGTAGTATTGACGAAGATTTTTACATCTGACTTTCCCTTGTAGATCATTCAGATGCTGAGGGAATACCTGAACTTAATGGGCCAGAGTGAAGCTAAAGAGAGGCTGGAGCACATATCGACACAGCTACAGCACACACGCACCAAAGAGCAGGTGAGATCTACATGTTAATTGATTGTCAGATGATGATTTTCAGATTTGCATGCATAAAAAAACATGCATGCATAAAAAAAACAAGATTTATGGTCTAACTAAAACTGAAATATGTTTTTTTTAGATTTGCATGTATTGATTATTTCTTATACGTTTACATAGATTTCACCAACTCATACATGGTTGTATGCATTTTTGCTTTTCTTTTCAGGTGGATGAGGTGACCGATTTATTGGCCAGTTTCACATCACTCAGTCTACAGAAACAGAATTTGGGGGATAGGTAGAAGAAAAAGTGTATAGAGGGCTGAAGTCTTGCTACTTTTCAAGAAAGCCTCTGCTCCACTAGCCTTGGCCAGACAAGCAAATCCTGAACCATACTGAACCATAATGCTGGGGTTTTCTGTCCATATCTGCCCAAATATTTATCTACAGCACTACTCCCTAGGACAGTGACATTTGAACTCCTTGTCAAAGATAACACCATGTTTATTTTGTTAGCATTTACAGCTCTGATGAAGTTTTGAAAGTGTTCCTGGGGCTAAGACTAATATGATAACTAGGGAAGCATCGATGACGATATCAGATAACGGGCCGATACTGACTCAAATAGCTGGATATGGTATCAGTGATGATAGGGCTGATCTATTCAATTCAATTCTCTCTCTATATATATATATACTATATACATTATATAGTGGAATTTTAATTCCTGTTTAAGTTTTGACCAATTTGTTGCTACATTAAAAAGGTTTAAAGTTGAATTGCAATTCCTCATTTGAAGATTGTTTTACCAACTTGCTGGTGTACGATTTATTATTTAATAATAACAATTCAGTAAATTTGTATCTGTGTATTTATTTGTTACATTTTGTTTTAGAAAGATAGGCATACAGCTTATTAATTTAACACGGGTATCAGATTGGTACTCAGTATCGGCCGATACCCAAAGCCCAGGTATCGCTATCGGTATCGGGACTGAAATAGTCGGATTGGCGCATCCCTGGTGCTAACAATGCTGACAAAAATATTCTTATCTTTGTTCAAATGAAAAGATGCTCGCATTTGAATGCCCAGTACTGCAGTGTCGTAGATATCCATTTATGGACAGAAAAGAGTATCACATGTTAGCTTTTCAGAAAAAGGATAAAAGGAACCCCTCAGGGAAATAAACATTCAGAACAGGAAGCTAGTGGAACAGAAGCCAACCCAGAAGTGCAGTGGCGTCTTGGCTCTCTATTGTGTGTCTGTGTGTGTGTGCGTGTGCGTGTGCGTGTGTGTGTATGCGAGTCATGGCTGTGTCTATGTGCTGATGTTCTCTTTTTGCCTGCCATTATTAGCTAAGTTCTCATGAAATAATTAAACAGCATTTACTGTTGTATTCTTGGTTTTCTTATCAACAGCATCTTTTGTATCTGGTTGCCTTTTCTCTTGTATTGCATGTTATGTTTGTATGTGAACCGTACTGTAAAAAAAATGATGTTGCTGTTGTAAGAAATGGATATATGTGATTCAATAAATCAATATGTTTGGCTATATTTGTGAAATATTGTCTTTTATATAAAAAAGAATGGTCCATCCATATTTAATCCAATTTAATTTAATTTCAATATTGAAGATTGAAGATTCAAGATTCCTTTATTTGTCATTTTTATGCTCCACATATTACATTTTTTAAAATATTTAATTTAATTATTTAATTTAATACTTATTTCAATATTCAAGATTCAAGATTCCTTTATTTGTCATTTTTATGCTCCACATATTACATTTTTTAAAATATTTAATTTAATTATTTAATTTAATACTTATTTCAATATTCAAGATTCCTTTATTTGTCATTTTATGCTCCACATATTTAATTTTTTTAATATTTAATGAATTTTTTTATTTAATACTTATTTCGAGATTCAAGATTCCTTTATTTTTCTTTTTTATAATCCACATAAAAATTAAATTGTGTATCTTACATCCACCACTCAGAAATTGCAACAGTGCAAAACAATTAATAGTGGAAACTATAAGGTAATTAGCTAAAAATTAAGAGCACTAATAAATAAGCTAAAAGTACGCGAAAAAAAATAGAATAGAATAAATAGTTACAATTTAAAAATTAAAAATATTATTCAATATTTCAATATCAACATATTCAATGAGGGGAGCCCCTTGTTGTCATTTTGCATAGCAGGACAAAGGAGAACGGTCTGCAGGACGGATAATAATGCACTATACTCTCTTTTAACAGTCTCTTCTGCACTATATTCACTTTTTTAATAGTCCTGTATCACAGCTGTTACCCTGCACTATATTCAGTTTTAACAGTTTTCTTCATCTCCTTGTATTTTTATATCTGGTATATTTTTTTGTACTTTGTACTACTAACTTTTTACTGTCTTTTTACTAACATGTTTTGCACTATGGAACTGTGATGCTGGAAACTTGAATTTCCCTCGGGATCAATAAAGTTACTATCTATCAAACTATCTATCTATCTATCTATCTATCTATCTGTCAGAGCTTTAGAGAATGCATTGCTAATATGGCTACTTCTTTTCCCCGACGCTGATTGGCTGCGTTACGAAAGCCCCTCCCCCTACATCGATGCTGATTGGCTGCGTTACCTAAGCCCCTCCCCCTACGTCGACACGTATTGTTGCCTTGCTGATAATAAAAGATGGCGACCGGACCCGCGTAAATTGGAGATCCGTAGAGGTAGTACAATTTAATAAAATATATCATTCCCTCTCATCCTGGTGTTTATAAACAACACACGCTATCACCCCAGAGCAGATGAAGACGTGAGCAGAGTTAAATGCATGTTCGCCACGTTGTTTTATGCAGTTTAGTCGACCGCGGCCTAGCTGTGGGTGTAAAGCCTCGGGCTTTCCTGAGTCGCTCTCACCGGCCAGCTGAGGGCATGCTGGAAATGTTGAGTAACGTTAAGCTAAAGGAGTGAATGAAAGAGGGGGTGTGTTTGTGTATCTTTATGAAAGTAGGCGGGAGTTTGTTTAGCTAGCATGTTGTGTACTCTTTAGTAGGTGACAGACCACATCATTATTGTAATATAACTTTAGTTTTTGGTAAAGAAGAAGCAGCATCCATTCACTGAGCACTAACCATCTTTAGAGTAGCGTTGTCAAGGTTACCTGCTCTGTCCAGTGATGCTGGGACAGCTCAGAGGAGGACCAAGCACCAATAGATAGATACATAGATAGATAGATAGTAACTTTATTGAAATTCAAGTTTCCAGCATCACAGTTCCATAGTGCAAAACGTGTTAGTAAAAAGGCAGTAAAAAACTTAATAGTGCAAAGTACAAAGTACAAAAAAATATACCAGATATAAAAATACAAGGAGGTGAAGAAAACTATTAAAACTAAATATAGTGCAGGGTAACAGCTGTGATACACGACTATTAAAAAGTGCAGAAGAGACTGTTAAAATGAGTATAGTGCAGGGTAACTCCAGTAGCTTAGTCTATGAAAGTGCACTGTGTGCATTATTATCTGTCCTGCAGACCGTCCTCCTTTGTCCCCCCCCTCCCTAAAGAGGTGTTGTACAGTTTGATGGCTCGGGGGACAAAGGATTTCCTGAGTCTGTCTGTGGAGCACTTGGGTTGTAGCAACCCAGTAACCTATGTAGGTGTTATTACCTTTGTTGATGTCCAGGTAACATTACAAGATGCTGCTATATATGAAGGGCATACCTGTACAGGGGGACAGGTTACAAAAACTTTACCAGAGGGAGACTCTTTGGATCCATCGACTGGATGCCTTAAAGTATCCTGGTCTTAAAGGTCACATATTGTAGAAAAGTGAGATTTTGTCTTTATATTATAAAGCAGCTTTAAGTGCTTTATAAATACTGTGAAAGTATCAAAACGCTCAATATACGGAGAAATACACACAGCCCGTATTCAGAAACTGTGCGTTTGAAACAAGCCGTCAGGATTTCTGCCCATTCGTGATGTCACGAATAAACAATATTTAGACCCTTGACGCAATTTTAAACGTAAACATTTTAAATGTTATTTTTATTTTTCTGTATAGGCTCCCATGTTTGCTTTACAGCCTCTGTTGCTAAGTAGGAGGTGTTTCTTTAATGAAGGACATGCATTACATGTTTCTGTGTTATCTCCTTGATATTTTGTTACATTTTGTAATATTATGGGTGATCATGTGATTGCCTCCCATTGGTTGTTGATACCATATAGGTGAGGCCACATCCGCCTTGTCTGTTTGTTTGTAAGCCTTGACAAAGATCTACAGTGGTCGAAACATGTTGGCTTTTTAAATGATTTAGCAACTACAAGAAAGGCTTTGTAATATATTCTCTTCCTCATTGCTACTTTTTTGATATTTTGGAGTGCCTGTTCATACCTGTACACGTCTAAGTTTTCCACTTTGTTATTGTGTAGCGTTAAACTGCTAGTAATACCTTAACTTGCATTCGATTTTTGTTTCACTTAACAGGTCAGTATCCTGCCTTATGTTGTCAGTGACATACTGTGACAAATCAACGTGTTGACAAAGGATGGCTTTTGAGGAGATCAAGAATAAAGGAGGAATGGGTAATGTCTGCCTGTAAATTGCATGTAGTTTTACTATGTCCCTACTGTACAGGCTTATCAAACATGCATTTTTTTGCAGTCAGAAACAGAATGATAAATGAAGTGTAACTGATTTGAGTGCTGTTTTACACAAGGACCGGAGAACATTTCAAGAGACGAAGATGTGACAAGATTTTAGCAAATCTTTACTTTTAAATTAAAGATTATAACACTCTTATTATTTATTATTTTATTTATTCTAGATGCGGGAATGGAAGGAGACAGAGGCCTTGTAGCTGGTCGTAGCCAGAGAGAGAAAAGGAGGTCGTACAAGGATCTGTTAAGAGAGGAAGAAGAGATTGCTGCTCAGGTCCGAAAGTCTTCCAAGAAACGACCCAAGGTAAGTTATCTGTCCACATTAACTTGACCTTATGGTTTATTATCACAGAAAGCTTTTAAGATATGCCACTAGTTATGGTGTTATAGCACATTTTAATGAACCAATTTTTCTATGAATGGGTAAAAGCATTTGTGTCATTCCAAATCAGGACTCAGAACTGTTCATGCTTGGAGGGGACTCGCACAAAAAGAAGAAGAAACATAGCGATGATTACTATTACAGAGGTGAGAGATTGATGTATTGTAAGTATCTTTTTTATTTTCACAAAAAATGACTCTTCAACTGAATTTACTTTTTTCTTTTCCTTTATTGTCCCTGTACCAGACCATGACGGTTCAGGTCCACCTCCCCACAAGAAAAAGCACAAGTCTGCAGACCGCTCCCCACTCTCGTCCCCCTCATCCTCACACCCGACAGACACAGCGATGGGCCTCCTGCAGGCTATCACCTCTCCACTGGCCACAGGTTCTGACCCCAGCCCCCACTTGCACAAGAAACCCTCCTACCCACCTTTCTCCTCGCACTCCTCCAAGGACCGCAAACGCGAGAGCAACAGTGGTGGAAGCAAAGGGAGCCACTCCTTCTCTCACTCACGCCCCGTGTCTTCATCGTCGTCTTCCTCCAAGAAGCACTCCTCTTCCTCAAAGTCGTCTCTATTCCACGGTGGAGCTCCCAAAGAGGAACCCTTGACGTTACGTGAGGCTGACGGGCTGAAGATGAAGCTCATCATGTCGCCAGAGAAGGAGGAAGGAGAGAGCTTCCCGTTCACGCCCCACTCATCCAAAGGAGGTGGAAAGAAAGAGAAGGATAGAGACAGGATGCAGCACTCAAAGTCGCCCAAGAAGAAACTACAGCAGAGTCGAGATCCACTGCCTGTAGTGGGGAAAGAGGTGGAGGTGGAAGGTAAGATAACCCTAAATTATGTTCCATGGATGCAAGTTATGTTATCTTTGTCCTAGTACAGCTGGAATTATGCTTCTCCGGGCTGCACGTAGAACTGGGCAATATGACGATATATATCGTCAAAATTATATAAAAATGTCTCTTGTATATATTTTTCTATATTGTTTGTATCGCAATATAGGCTAGGCCTATATTCATTTATTTATTTTCTCTATAATTTCACTTAAAACTGTTATGTTAATTTTGCACTCAAGTTCTTAGAATGACGAAATACTCGTACTAGTACTTTTCATTTGTCAAGTATTAATTCACACAGGAGTATACAACAATAGGCTTTACCATGTGGTTATTTTATATAGACTATTTATTTATTTAATTACCAGAAAACTTGCTATATCATGGTACATATCGTTATCACGATATAAATTGACCTATCGTGATTTTGGCCATATCGCCCAGCCCTAGCTGCACGTAAGCTAACATACACGGGTGGTGTATGGACATGTTCACGTGTGTTTCTTTTCTACTTGTATTGATTGGGAGTATTAACATACGTGTTCACTAGGAAGCAGTGTCACGTTTACCAAACCAAAATGTGAAGAAAACATAGAAGAAGAAAGAGAAATCTTGATGAGATCTGGGAGGTGTGCAAGTCGGCTCTTCTGCAAGCTTCTGCAACCTCCCGCTACCCAAAACACCCTTCTCTGCATAGGTTTGCAAAAACTGCTCAGAAACCCTCTTATTGTCAATCTACCCAGGAAAGCCATCCATCCTCTGAATGCTCTAGGTCTCTAGTTTGTGGCTGTAAAGTTTCATGAGGCTGTGATTATCCTAGAGGTCACCACAGGTCATTTTATACAGTGATGTCAAAAACTTGTGACTACACCGGTGTAATCACAGACATTTACCGGTTATACCAGACATTTTACAAGAAAAGGTGATGCTCAATACATGTAGAGCGCTTACTCTTATCTTTAACGTTGGAGGTCTGTGTGTCTGGCTCTCCAGTCGATCTTTCGCTGCAGGGCCGTGGGTTTCTACCTGGCGCCCCTGCGCCACACACATGCTCCGTCCTCCGCACGGCGATTGCCTCATTAACGTTAAGGTTCCCTTCTAGCATTGGGTTTAAAATCTGAAATGTTGCCAAATAGGCGCTTTTGCTTTTCGTTTTGACACCAAATCCTTCTTCATCGTCTTGTCTGTTAACTCTGTCTTGTTGTCCCATTGGTGTGAAATCTGAATCCTGCTGGAGCAGACACTTTCGCTTTCAGATTGCAACGTCCGTCTTCCGGCTATTTAATGATAACACGGTGCTGATACGCAAAAATAAACTAAATACATTTTATTTCTATTAAAAAAAGCAAAACAATGGTGGGGGCAGTGGGCAAGTAATGTAATCGGTGTATGCCTGAACACAATGTAACACCAGTAACATTGACTACCACGGCAAGTCTACTAACGAGCTGTATTGGCACAGATATCGCTGTTGTAGATATTATTGGTCCAACTGTAGTCTCAATGTACCATACCACCTTGAAATATTTAGCCCCCCTTGTTTTGTTTTGTTTATTAATATTTATTGCTGTGTTCTCTGTTATACAGGCCATTATGGAGGTGGCATGGGAGATGATAGCTCTTCATCTGGGGGTGAACTGGAGGCAGGTGAACTGGTTATAGACGATTCATACACACATCTGTCAAAAAAGAAGAAAAAGAGCAAAAAAAGCAAGAAGAAGAAAGACAAAGAAAAAGACAGAGACAAGGATAAAAGTGGGAAGGACAAGAAGCACAGCAAAGGATTTGGAGGTGAGTTTAGTATTTGTTAAATATATAACAAAAGCCGTCTTGGTGCAACTGAGTGGCGTTCTTTTGCTATGTTTGTTTATGTTAACACATTTTTTAATGACATCTGTAAGAAATAATTGCAAAACAATTGATGTGTCAATACAATACTTGTCATTACCATCGATTTATCTTTGTATGACATTCGTCAGACTCATCGCGGGGCCACAGCCACTCCCATCCAACTGTCACTCACAGCGCCGTCGGTCCAATGTATGCCATGGGCACGCCCGTCCCTCCACACCACCATCAAGGCAATGATGGAGTGACAGAGAAGAAGAAGAAGAAAGAGGAGAAAGATCGGGAAAAGCATGAGAAGGGGAAAAAGGTAAGATACTGTTCAGTGATATTTCTTGTTGGGTTGGTTGTTAAAGTTGCAAAACAACTGGAAATTTAGCTTTGAATACCAAAAATCTCAAGAAATTGTTGACAAGAAATCAACAACCGTGCTGAGCCACCTGCAGATACTGCTTCTAGGCCTCACATAAACAGCTGCCTTGTTTTTTAGCTAACTAATACGCTAATACAAAAAAAAACAATTAAATCCCCCCTCCAGCCAGTGTTACTTCCTGTTTTTCAGTTCTTTCTCAAATAGAGAATGGGGTTGTGGTTAATAGTCAGACGTAATTCATTACCATGGCAACCAGATTGCATCAGTAGCTTGGAAAACCGCTATCTATATGCCCCTGAATTTGATGAATATACTGTTTATCAGACCACAAATGAGACAAGAATCAGCACACTCACGCTCTTCTTTACCGTCTCCTCCTGGCGTGGCGGCTGTCTGTCTGCTGCTGCACCAAGGAGCTCTACCGCCGCACACCGGCCACAGCGCACCACAGGACAGATAGACATGTTGCAGAGCACTGACATTTCGGGATGTTTTGGAGATACACTTTCCACTAGCACCCACACCGCCCGATCCCCAGCGTCCGGACCTGTTGGTGGCCGTGTGCTGGTGGACGAGGCAAACCTCTAAAACATCCAGAAATTACATTTCAGACAGGACAACATGCATATGATCCGTCCTGCGGTGCGCTGTGGCCGGACACAACATCGGTGTGCAGCGTTGGCTGCTCTCCGTTAATTTATCTCCAGCAGGAGGAGACTGTAAAGAAGAGGGCAAGAGAGAGAGATGTTGTCAAAAAAAAAATCTATTTACTTTTGTCAAACTTCATGAAGCAAAATGTCCCCCAACCATGTACCGTCCTTTTTTTTTTTTTTAACGCCTCTGGGCTACTCCTGGTAACCGTGGTAACCCTATGTTTAACGTCACAACGCTATGAATTATGGGTAATT
>CAKAOI010031615.1:0-10357 GCA_916701655.1 Sebastiscus albofasciatus | reverse complement strand
GTCTCCTCCTGGCGTGGCGGCTGTCTGTCTGCTGCTGCACCAAGGAGCTCTACCGCCGCACGCCGGCCACAGCGCACCACAGGACAGATAGACATGTTGCAGAGCACGGACCTGTTGGTGGCCGTGTGCTGGTGGACGAGGTAAACCTCTAAAACATCCAGAAACTACATTTCAGACAGGACACCATGCATATGATCCGTCCTGCGGTGTGCTGTGGCCGGACACAACATCGGTGTGCAGCATTGGCTGCTCTCCGTTATTTTATCTCCAGCAGGAGGAGACGGTAAAGAAGAGAGCAAGAGAGAGAGACGTTGTCAAAAAAAAAAAATTATCTATTTACTTTTGTCAAACTTCATTAAGCAAAATGTCCCCCCAACCGTTTTTTTTTTTTTAACGCCTCTGGGCTACTCCTGGTAACCGTGGTAACCCTATGTTTAACGTCACAACGCTATGAATTATGGGTAATTCCCTCAGGCAAAGTCTGCAGAAATGTGGAGTTACGGGAAGTGTTCATAAAGGGCTCAAAATGTCTGCGAGAGAGCCCTCAAGGACTTGACGATTTGACAGTGGGACAGCCCTATACCCTCACGGACGGTCTGTGTGGACATTGGGATTGGGATTGGGCCAGTGTGTTGTGCTAATTCTGCCGGTCGTGTCATCCACTGCATTGATTGCACCTGGTCACCGCACACACAAGTGCCATTGTGAAAATAAACCACACACTAAACTAAGGTGGAGGAAACTAAAAAAATAAAATGAAAACCCTCAGTTAGCTAGCTAATGCAGTAAGATAGGCTAGCTATGAGTGCACCTGCGCAAGCTTGGAGGGTGACGTATGACTTGCAGCTTCCTCTATAGTCATACATCGTCTTTTTTAACTTTGAGCAAGTACTTAAGTTATTCGTCAAAAAAATTGCCGAGCATTGGGCTAATCAACATTGTCAGGAAATTATTCAAACAAATATGAAATATCATAGTGTCACAGCCCGGCTCTAGAACTGTGACAAAAAAAATGAGACACACGGGTATACTGAACAAATAAACTGATTTATTAACAAAAAATTATGTAAAAAAGAAGTCAATAGAATGTATGGAAGGAATCTATAGAGTCGGTAGTGTAGGGAGTGGATGTGTGAAAACGTGCTGCATAGGTGTTTCAAACAAGTAAAAGGAACAAAAAAACCAAGGCACAGAGGTATGGTGTGAGAGGAGATCTGCCGACCACAGATGCTGCATGCTCAGGCTTTTAAGCATGGAGCACACCGGGCCCAGATGTGCAGAGCCGGCTTAAGGCATAGGCCATATAGGCGGTCGCCTAGAGCACCACCTTCTGGTTGTTTATTGTTGTTTATTTATATTAAAATAAATACAGTTATTTATGAAAATAAAAATCTTAATTTTTGTCTTAAAACCATTGTGTGTTGCGGTTAACGGGGCTAAGGTTAGGGTTCTGGGGGGTTGAACCCTAACCCTAGAGACGGGGGGGCTCCAGATCCGAATTTTTCCTAGTGCACGAAAAGGGCTAGAGCCAGCCCTGCAGATGGGTCCCATGCCACTGAATGCACTCCTCAGGTCAGCAGCCCTGGAGAGAAAGCACAGACACAGCAGAGGATCCAAACGCAGAGGGGCCAAAATACACTGGAGGGGGGCTTTAAAGGCTTTTTTCATTGTGCATCTGTTTCTTGCATTATTAGCTAATTCCTTTGTCCTCTCTTAGCCCAAGAAGAAGAACATCATAACAGCATATCAGGTGTTTTGTAAGGAGTACAGGGTCAACATAAATGCAGAACAGCCAGGACTAGGTGGGTGATATTACGACATACAGTGTATGTAATGACACTGATTGGCATATTGTCCTTTCAAATATCGCTAAAATACACATTTTAAACAATATGTTTGTATGTTTAACCTGCAGTCTTTGGTGCGCTAAGCAAAAAGTTGGCCGAAGTGTGGAAGGCGATGCCGGAGAAAGACAAATTGGTAAGATTTTGTCCTTATTTGTAATTAATATTGAAAAACGCTTTTGAACATCACTGTTGTGCTTGCAGTTGTGGTGCACTTAATGTCCCGTGTTCTGTGTTTGCTCTGTGCAGATTTGGAGGCAGAAAGCTCAGTATCTGCAGCACAAACAGAACAAAGCTGAGGCCACCACAGTCAAACATAAGAGTGTCACTGAGGGCAAAAGCAAAGGTATCGTTGACTCTAACATGAAGGTTTCCAACTGATTGATAAAGAAGTTTTACCATTTCTCACCGTTTGTCCTCTCGCTGTCAGTTCTAACAACGGTTGTCTTTAAATTGTGTTTGGTCATGAAAGCTGTAGGAACGGGAACAGGTATGGTGTCACCGAACAGAGCGCCGTGCACTATGTCACTATCCCCAGCACGAATCCCAGATGTTGATCCCATCGATGCAGCAGCTCACCTGCAACTATTAGGAGAGTCCCTGTCCCTGATTGGGCATCGGCTACAGGAAACAGAGGTACGTTTCCCCATGCGTACATGCACGTATTGTGTTTACAGTGGAGCTAACAATTAAATCTAAAGACAACAGACCAGATTAATAGATTAATAAATATCAAAAACAGACATCGGCTGCGATCGAAAAGTCCTTTTTCTTAGGAAAGTTCCTAACGGAATGACCCAGAAGTAACTCAGTAGCAGCCATGATAAGAGCTGTTCGAATTCCCTAAATGCTAAGAAAAGGTGCTTCAGTGCTTCCTTTCTTATCTCCTTTAGCATAGGATACACAGGACCATCCTAGAAGATAATGCCGTCCCACAATTCCTTGCGACCAGAACATTTAAAGCGACGCCCCATTCTCTTGTTCATGTTAAACAAACAATATACTTATCTTGCATAATATTTTCACACAGTCATATTCTAATAGGATTCACGTTGAAATATATTTGTGCATAGTGACAACCATTTCGTTTCACTTTATTTTTTATTATTTATTTCAAACATGTAAAACAAAACAAGAATGACAAATTAAATGAACAGTAAACATATAGCTAACTGTCAATAAACAAAGGAGTAGGAGGAAGGACAGCCTACATATGGTCCCCTTCTCCATAACTTGAACAATCAACTCTATATATAACTCGATAGTTTTCATATATTCCTTATTCATTTCAATTCCAACCTTGGGAATGAAGTGATATTTTTCGCCGGTTGTCCACGTTAGCTCAGATAATTGTTTATTATATGTTGATGTGGAGGGTTACAGCAGCAGAAGAAGCTGTGGTATCTCTCTTTCACACACCGCGGGTGAAGAAGCCTGTCACTGAAAGAGCTATCTAACAACGCACTAAAATCCATTGCATCATAATTACAGAGCCTAGTGTAAGTGCAGTCGGATTCTCTTAACACCACGGTTGTCTTTTTCCTTATGAATCCTCCTTCACATCTTTCCTTGACCTCATGACGTTTTCCATCGAGGTCAAGGAAAAAGTGGTTAGGAAAATACATTAGGACTTCATTTTTTGACTTTTCGACCGCAGCCATAATAAAAAAGAAGCTTTACTTTCCACTTAAGAGAGCACCCCATTTGTATTTAAAGTACAACGTGGAGCTGTTTCATAACTATGCAGTGGAATAAGTGAGTCACGCGTCTGATGTTTCTTTGTATTAGGGGATGGTGGCAGTGTCCGGGAGTCTGTCTGTACTTCTGGACTCCATCTTGTGTGCGCTGGGACCGCTGACCTGTCTCACAGCACAGATACCACAGTTAAACGGATGTCCTCGAAACGTCCTGGTAAAGTATTAGCCTTTAGAAATGTATGAATTAAATTACTGTGGGTGTTTTCAGATGGACTGCAGTTTTCTATACATTCAGATGTTATGCATCTTTATTGCAGTTTTCTAACAAAGCTCTCTCTCTTTCTCAGTCGAATACGTTGGATAACATTGCCTACATCATGCCTGGGCTGTGAGTAAAGGATGATAATCAAAGTGGAGTGATTTGGCATCAGAAGTCAACAGATCTGACTGGATTGGTCCTTTACAGGAGCGACCCTTGGACTTTAATTTAAGCCACTTGCTTGGCATCCGAAAACTTGGCTATTTCTAGCGTCAACATGTTTTTAAAGTGTATTTTTTTAAAAACCTTGCTCTCTTAATTTTCTAATTGTTATATTTTTAAATGAAACATTTTACTGAACACGGGGATCTTTCTTGGCATGTCAGCGTAGTTTTAATGTTACCGTGCAGGGTGTGGTATGAATGAGCGTATGTGTGCATTTGTTTAGCTGTGAAGTGGGTCTGACTGTTGAGTGTTCTGTACATGTCGACGTATTTGATTATTTTTTACTGAACTGTACAGGAACATGTAAGTCGTTTGGTCATCATCAACATAATATATTTGACAGGTGCTTAGTTTTTCTTTTACCATGTAAAAAGTGCTGTCATGCCTTGCTGTTTTATACATTTGATATTTTACTGTGCATACATACAGCATTTAGATTTTGACTGCTCTGTAGAAAAGTGATAGAAAAACACCTTTAGGTGCCACCTTGTTTTAATTGGGAGCGGTTCAAACAAATCACTGTCAGACATTTAATGAAATGGCAACAATAAAACTGTTCCCAAATTCAACTTCTTTTCTTCTGCTTTTTTGAGTCAAATGTCCCGAGGACTTGTGGATTAATTTCCATGAAATTTGGTTCAATGTTCCCCCTCAGAATGAATTATAATTCATGTATAATAATCTTCCCATCAGACCCAGCTGTTCTCTGAGGCTAATTATCAAATATTAGCACGCCAACATGCTAAAGTACCATGGTGAACATTATACCAGCTAAACATCAGGAGTGTTAGCATTGTGATTGTGAGCATGCTGATGTTAGCATTTAGCTCATAAAGCACCACTGTGCCTAAGTACAGCTAAAAGAGCAGCTAGCATGTAGACTCTTGTTTTATTGACTAATAGATTAGGTTGGGCTGGCCCATCCAGGTAAATAATATGCTTTACTATTTGTATTAAACCATGGAAGTCATATTAACACACTTCATCAAAATATACCATAAAGTCTTAATGCACTATTTGTCAGTGTTTTTGCTCCGGCTGGTGGGCGGTGTTTGGTATTTCCTCAACTGATCTCAACATGGCTGTCAGGTCACAAACTTTCTAATTTTACAGCTAAACAGTACACTACAAGATGATTCTGAAAACATTTTACGTTAGAAATAGGCATTACAGTAACAAAATATTGATTCATATTTGATCAGCGCTGCCTAGTTTGACCGTTTGATCAGAGTTTGCGAGTGATTGACAGCTGCTCAGAGACGGCAAGGCTCCAGATCGGCTCTGATTGGTTGTTTTCCTCCGGTGTGAAATCTTGCAGATGCCATTAGGAGCACCGGAGGACACAGAGGAACATGATTTTTCTTTCAGATAACCTGTCTCATGCTACTGTCAGGATATAGTGACCGTAAAAAATAACTTATATCTTTATCCTGTTTCATCTCTTAATATCATGTCATAACATGATATCCATGCCTAGTGTTACACTCAGTATGCACAGTTGCAATATCAGTGGCTGATCAAGCAGCCCTCTTGAAAGTGTGAAGCCAGTGAATGATGTCTTTGTTTCTTGCTCCTATGTCACGCAATCTGATCCCATTATTCCACTCATAAAGCAATATTTGCATACTTTGCATGTCTCGTTTTTTTAAATTACTTTTTAAAATCATATTTGCTTCATTTCTACCCACTGCAGCTCGTTTATAGGCGCTTTAATAAGTTGTGGGCTGAAATCATGCAAATTCTGTTGAGTCATTTTTTACATGGGACCCTGGAGCCTCGAGGTTTGAGACGCCCTCCTACAACAGATGGAGCTGTGTTCAGAGTTCACCTCTGATGAAGTCAGTCAAGCTGTGTCCACCAGGCCGAGCAGAGCAGAGCACAGGCAGGAACTAGGAAGTGCGATCATCCCCGATTCAACACTAAATACGGCGGTGAACAGGAGCAGAAAATGTCAACATCTGCTGCTGCACAGTCAGGTAAGCTGGATCATTGTTTGTTAAATGCATCTAAAGTGTTGTAATCTGTCAGATGGAGTAGGAGAGAAGTCGGTATAGGAGCGGCTGCCGGTATTTATGCGGTTTGTTTTGAGGTGAAGAAGAGAACGGCAGCTGCAAAGGGCGCTGCCCAACATGGGAATGTGAAAGTACTACTGTCTGCCTACACCGGTCCATGACCACATTCAAATCAGCTGACTAAATAAACAACAGATAGACGATCACTTTAAAGAGGAGGATATTCAAATAATGATCTTCATACCAGTGCATTTGAAAAACTTGTGTACTCCCTGGACAACATATAAACACCCAGTAGACACACATTTTTAAACAATGTACAGTAGCTATACCATGATAACCATAACTGATTTTTTGTTGTGTACTCCCTGGACAACATATACAATAAACACTCTATACACAATTTTTTTTTTACAATGTACAGTAGCTATACCATGATAACCATATTGTGGTGTTTTTTTGTGTACTCCCTGGACAACATATACAGTAAACACTCATTATACACACATTCTTAAACAATGTACAGCAGCTATACCATGATAATTGTGGTGTTTTGTTTTTTTTTCTCCTCACTGTTGTCACTGTGTCTCCGCCCCCAGAGCCAGAGCTGAGGCTGGTGGTGCTGGGCCGGACAGGGGCAGGAAATGGATCAGCAGTCAGCACCATCCTGGGTCTGCATGACTCTCAACAGGGCACGGATGCTGCTGCTGTCACCCAGGAGTGCAGCAAACACAGAGGAGAGGCTGCAGGCAGACAGGTACAGAACATCACACTGCAATGGAAAGAGTCAAGCATAACAGCAAAGCAACATATCACTAAGTTTGGAGACGCATTGTCTTTTATAGTAACCAGGAATGCACCGACACCAATACCGGATCGGATATCATCATATCCATCATCATAACTAATGAGTGGGTTGAGCGTTTTGATACTTTCACAGTATCTATATAGCATTTAAACCTGCTTTATAATAAAAAAAAAAAAATGACATGAACATCTCACTTTTTATAATATGGGACCTTTAATGGCCACAGCAGAATAAATGCAAGCCATATATAGGATCAAACTTCAGTTGGATATTGTGAAAAGACTTAACGGGATAGTTTGGGTGTTTTGAAGTGGGGTTGTATGAGGTTCTTATCCATAGTAGGTGTATTATCTACTGTAGATGATGGTCTAGAAACAGACAGAAGTACCGGCATTGTACAAGCATTACAGTGCTGGGGACGTAGCTGGCAGAAAAAAATATTTTAGCCACCTAAAAGAAAGGCTCACCTAAAAAAATGTATATCCGTTTAAGTGTAACCTATATTTGGAATATTTTCTGATGGCGAACTGAACTGAAAATGTATCTATACTGTTTTTGTCATCTGAGCCTGCTGGCTTTGGAGATAAGCATAGATAAGTTTCACTTTCAGTTCAGTTCCCTGTCTGAAAGGAGAAGATAAAGCATTGAAAATATTCTAAATGTAGCGTACACTTAAAACGGATATTATTATTTTTTAGATGAGCCTTTCTTTTAGGTGGATAAAATACATTTTTCTACCGTCCCCATCCACAGCACTGTGTTGCTTTAAAATACAGCTTCAAAATTGCTTTGCTTTAAAATAAATGTAATCTATACAAAGTCCTACTTGTCCTATGTTCAATTTTATTACAGTAACATATCAATTTGTTGCATTTGTAGCATTAAAGTAAAAAAACAACACATGAGTTGTGAAAACTCTATTCAACCTTGATTTTATGCCTCTGCCACCTCTCTGTAGGTGGTGGTCGTCTCCAGTCCAGCCTGGTTCGGCTCAGAATGCGACCCAGAGGAAAGGCGAAGACACATATCCTCCTTCATTGCCTTATCCAGCCCTGGACCGCATGCCTTCCTCCTGTGTGTCCCCGTGAACCAGCCAGCTGATGGAGAAGCCAAGGCGCTGGATGTCCTGAAGGAGCTGTTTGGCCCCTCTGCAGTCAGCACAAACACCATCGTACTCTTCACCCACACAGAGGAGCTGGAGGAGGACGAGCAGCTGGAGGAATACCTTGTCACATGGCGCAAGGACCTCCTGGAGCTGGTGGAAAGATGTGGTGACCGCTACCACACCTTGGAGACCGTCAGAGGAGAACCAGAGGAGGGGAAAGCTGTCGAGGAGCTGCTGGAGAAGGTTGAGCAGGCTTTGAGAGAGAGCGGGACACAACACGTTAGCGGTCATCTGTACCAGGAGGCGGAGGAAAGAGTGAGAGAGAGGCAAGTAGAGATCTTGAGACAGAGAAGAGGAGAGGACCAGGTGTCTCCCACGGACACACAACCAGAGGAAAATGTCACAGAAGAAGAAATGGAGGCAGTCCGGGCAGAGGCAGAGAGGAGCATCAGTGACCTGAATGTGGATGTCGATAGTATTTTCCCCTCTACCGGTGTCTCACCTTCTTCCCCTGCTCCCTCTTTTCTCTGGGGCTTGTGGGAAAAGCTGACAGGCTGGATGAGCTGGCTGCCCAGAGTGGTGAGAAGGGAGGCACTGTTTGGAGCACTGGTCGGCCTGTTTGTGGGAGGGCCGTTTGGAGGTGTGATGGGGGCCACTGTGGGCTCAGTGGCTACTGAGGTGGGGAGAAGAAAAACACAGAAAACTAAATGAGAGCTAATCTCATATTAACGTATTATGCATTAAGTTGCACCTTAAAGTCACTTCACTGTGTTCAGCACACCATTGTATTACTGAGCTATTGGTTTACACAGCGAGCACCTGTCAAAATAGTATTTATGCTTGACCACTGAGTATGACTGAGCACCAGTACTTCTGTTTTCTATTTCAGAAGGGGCACACCTCTCTAATAAAGAATACCATATTATATAATGACTTTATTAATGGTTAATAAATCATGCTTCATAGATCAGTATAACCCATTAATAAGAACAATGTTTGGGTTGCCAGGTTAGAAAAATCCCTTTGGCTGGTGTAGTATAACTTGCTCTGCTTAAGTTATGAATGTAAATGAGTAATAAAGTTTTCTTCCACTACAGAAATTCCTTTAAGTCTGCAGATGTAAATGTTGGTAATCATGCAATAACACATTTGGCCACGTGGGGGCAGCAGAAACATGCTGTGAGCACAACATTGACATTTTAGCACCGTTTAAGTTCGTATAACAAATTACCAGTGGTGGAATAATTACTCAGATCTTTTCATTTAGCAGTTCCACAGTGTAAAAATACTCTGTTACAAGTAAAAGACCTACATTCAAAATCGTACTCAAATAAAAGTACAAGTTTTAGCATAAAAATAGACCTAAGGCTGCAGTTGGTAGAAATGGAGACAATATGATTAAAAAAGTTATTTTTGTAAAATGGTCACTACATTCTGATAGTAGTGCATGAGACAGGTAATCTGAAAAAAAATCATGTGCCTCTGTGTCCTCCGGTGTTCCTAACGGCATCTGCAAGATTTCACAGACTGGAGGAAAACAACCAATCAGAGCTGAGCTGGAGCCTGCCGTCTCTGAGCAGCTGTCAATCACTCACGAACTCTGATCAATCAAACGATCAAACTAGGCAGCGCTGATCAAATGAATGAATCAATATTTTATTACTGTAATACCTATTTCTCGCCTCAAATGTTTTCAGAAACATCTTGTAGTGTACAGTTTAGCTGTAAAATTTGTAAAATTTTATCGACATACTATACTATGACTTTTTTTCATGAAATCTTTTGACATACTATACTATGAATTTTTGTATTTTTTGGCATACTATACTATGACTTTTTAATTTTTTTCAACATACTATACTATGAATTAAAATTTTTTTTCGACATACTATACTATGACTTTTTTTCATGAAATCTTTTGACATACTATACTATGACTCTTTTTTTCAACATACTATACTATGACTTTTTTTCATGAAGTTTTTTGACATACTATACTATGACTTTTTTATTTTTTTCGACATACTATACTATGAATTTTTGTATTTTTCGACATGCTATATTATGACTTTTTTTCATGAAATCTTTTGACATACTATACTATGACTCTTATTTTTTTCAACAAGCTTTGACTTTTTTTCAACATACTATACTATAACTTTTTTTTTTCCTTTTTGACATACAATACTGACTTTTATTTTTTCGACATACTATACTATGACTTTTTTTTCGACATACTGTACAATGAAGTTTTTTAAAATTTTTTTTGACATTCTATAGTATAATTTTTTTTACCTGCATACTATACTATGACTTTTTTTATTTGTTCGACATACTGAACTATGACTACTACTATACTATTACGTACAAGTAGGCCAATAAGCCAAGTATACGTAGACCTTTCTGT
>CAKAOI010031606.1:0-28065 GCA_916701655.1 Sebastiscus albofasciatus | reverse complement strand
CAGTCAACTTTCTTCATTTATTAGAAAGAGTTTTCTTTTGATTATCTGCTATTTCACTCATTAACTTTTATTAAGGATCCAGTTAAAGTCAGAGAGAGAAGGAGAGTCTGTCTTTTATACCTTTTACATCATTTATCCTCATTTCCATTCAGTCACATGAGGCTGATCATTCCTGAGTGTCGGGTTTGATATGAGTTATCATTTCACTTTTCCCTCAAACATTCAGCCTAATAAATAACTTCTAGTGTCAGAATATCAATAACTACAGACGCTAATAATGAATAAATAATATAAAGATATTGATCCAGTAGAGATGGTTCCTGGTCCTCTAAGCAGGACTCAGTCTACAGTAGAAATACAGACTGCAGCTGTTATTCATGTGGAGGTGTTTGTTAAACAGGTAACAGACTACAGAGAGGAAACACTGCTGCTTTGATAACACTGTTTCTTTATTAGTATTAGATCAGTTCAGACATAAACAGCTGTTAAAGCTGACTGACAGCTGATCCAGCTGTGCTCAGCTGCTGCTGTCATCAGAAACGGACGTCGCTTCACGTGACGCTTCAAAGGAAACGACATCTCATGTCTCCAAAAACATATTTCCTCGTTTCCTCTCTCCTCGAGTATTTTCCTCGCCTCCTCCGCTCGCATCTCCCGTGGGCGGGACTAAGACGCGAGTCGAGGAGTCGAGGAGAGGAGTCGAGCCATATAAAAAAAGTAATGAGAAGGACCCCAAGACTCTACTCTTAGTGATGACACATGGGACTCAATCCTAAATCAGATTCACTCCTCTTCCATGTGTGCTCGTCATACACTCCTGCAATTCAAAGTAGTTCATCGTATCCACATATCTAAAACAAAAGTAGCCCTAATGTACACTGATGTGGACCCTACATGTGACAAATGTAAAAGCGCACCTGCATCACTCCTCCACAGTTACTGGACATGTCCCCTTTTGACCAAATTTTGGACAGCAGTCTTTGGTACTATTTCTGAAATCCTTAACCATCAAATTGAGCCAAATCCTTTGACTGCCATTTTTGGCATTGCTCCAGACTTACATTTGCTTAAAGCAAAGCTGAACGTCTTGGCTTTTACCTCTTTACTAGCTCGACGAGGTGTCTTCTCGATTCTGCCCCTCCTTCCCACTCACATTGGGTCAGAGACATTATGTCCTGTATGAATTTAGAGACAATCCGTTATACCACCCGGGGAACAGAGAGTAAATTTTACAAAGTATGGGGCCCCTTTTTGACATTTTCTGAGAAACCCACTACAGTAATCTCTGAGTAGCCAGTAGTAGTATCTTCTTTTTCCTTTTCTAAATTTTATTTTATTTATTTATAGATTATTATCATTATTATTTTTATTTATTTATTTATTTTGTTCTTCTATTCTATTATGTTTATGTATGTGTGTATGTATGTATATGTATGTGTATATGTGTGTGTGTATATATATGTATATATATATATATATATATATATATATACTGTATATATATATATGTATGCGTGTGTATGTATGTATGTATGTATGTGTGTACGTGTATATATGTGTATTTGTGTGTGTATGTAGATATATATATATTAAATGGGTTTTTTTCTCTCTTTTTTTTATTATTATTTCATGACTTATTTGTGGATACTCTACCTGTGTTGCATTCCCTACAATTTGAATTGTATGTAACCATGATTGAGAATCAGTTAGGTCCTTTGTGGTCAGCTGTGGCTGTTTGTGTGTATGTTGTTGTCAGGTATGATTGATTGATGTGTTGTGTCACGGGTGAGTGTTGTTCAGAAAAACAAAAAATAACTTTCCTTGTATAGTGATTGTTCTATTGATAATCGACAATTAATAAAAAGACCTTTGAAAGGTTTAACAAAGTATGCTGAAGTTACAACAACTTCCTGTTTCATGGCTAATCACACAAAAATGGCCGCCATGCCACAGCAACGCTGTTCAACAAAAACTCACAGTCTTCACAATAATGCAGGATCAAGGTCTTAAGGCTTTTCTGACCACATTTGAGGTGGATCTGGTCAACCTGCTAGGAGGAGTACATTAAAATAGAAAACATGTCATTTCCTGTTGCCAGTAGGGGGGCGCTATGAGTGTGACTCAATACGGACAAATAATAAGTAAACGTCCTCAAGACTGGACCCTCATCATGCCTGAGAAATTTGGGGCAGATCGGACTATGAACAGTGGAGTTACAACAACTTCCTTTTTCATGGGGAATGGCTCAAAATGGCCGCCACGCCACGGTCATGTCGTTCAGTGAAAACTCAGCATTTAGCACTTTTAATTAGTGTGCCAAGTTTTGTTCGTTTGCAAGCATATGTAGCCCTTGAAAAACAACTTCCTGTTTTATAGCGATGATGCGTTGCCACGGCAAGTACGTTCAACGAAAGCTCCAAAGCTTTGCAGTCTGGCATCAGGAACTTCTTGACACCACGCTGACCAAATTTGAAGTGGATCTGGTTGACCTGCTAAGAATAGTACGCCAAAATATTGTGACTCTAACTTCCTGTTGTCACTAGGTGGCGCTATGAGTATGTTTCAAAATAGATCTGGAGATGTCTTCAGGCTTCATCAAACATTAGAAATTTGGAAAAGATCTGTCCATCTGGAGTCGAGTTACAACAGTTTCTTTTGTAATGGCGAGCCATCTAAATTCGCAATGCCGCCACGGCGGCCATTCAACAAAACCTCACAATCTTCACAAGTAAGCATCATCAAGGTCTTAAAGGGACTGTTTGTAAGAATAAGAAATTGCTTGTTAACAGCGACACCTGTTAAGTCAAAGAAAGTCAGCGTCCTGTTGCTCGCGCTTGTGCTCGCTCTAATAGACATGAACGAGCATCGCTCAACACAGTGAGGAGACACACGTCAGCTAAAAGCACAATATCACTCTGTATTTCAGCTGCTTGGCAGTAATGTTAGCTGACCAGACCAAGGTCTCTCCATGAATCAATGCTGATACTGTGTTTCCTGCCTCAGCCTCCCGGCCGTCGTCAGAAGGAACAGGGGAGACACCGGAGTTTTGCGGTGTGTGAGTGAAGGCAGGCAGAGGAACAGAGGAGTAGAGTACAGCAGAGACTCCGGTCCTGGAGACCAAAGCTACCAAGGTCTCTCCTGTGTCTTCTGGCAGCGGTCGGGGGGCTGGAGCAGGATTAGTTGACACTGTTTTGTGGGACAAGCTTCACTAGATATCATTTTGTGGTTTTGGTGCTTCTGTGTAGTTTGTGTTGTAACAGCGTAGCCACACGCGAGCGCGCATGAGACACCGACCCGCAATAATTTATAAGAGAGTAAGTGTAAGAAGTTACAAACTTTCCTGACCTAATTTGAAGTAGATCTGATTAGTTTGTGAGGCAGAGTACGTCAACATGCAAAACACGTTGTCGGTGCTCGGGCCCCAATAAGAAACAAAGCAATTTCAATAGGGCCTTGCCGACCTTTGGTCGGTGCTCGGGTCCTAATAATAATCATTAGAAGAACAATAGGTTCTCGGACCAACATTGTCGATGCTAATAAACATAACGATTTCAACGGGGCTTCGCCGACCCCTGGTCAGTGCTCGGGCCCTAATAATAATAATAACAATAATCATTACAATTTCAATAGGTCCTCAGACCAACGTTGTCAGTGCTCGGACCATTATGATAAACGAAGCAATTTCAATAGGGCCTCGTCGACCTTCCGTCAGTGCTCGGGCCCTAATTATATTCAATTTCTGCCAATAGATCCCCCTAAATGCTACATGCTTTTCCTTTAAGGAAAATAATAAGATATATTTTTCAAATTTTGTGGACATATTGCACTACATGGGATTTGCATCTCTCTTTTTGGGCATAAATATTAAGAATAGTATTTATTATTTGTTGACATTTCTACACCAATTCCATCTACAGTATAAATAAATTCATGCACTTATTGTACTTAGAAACTGATTCTGATTGATTACCCCGTACTGTGGACTTTCTGTGGAGAAGGTGGCACTTAGTCCAGTTAAGACAAATGTATTTCTGAAATGCTTTTAACAAACAGCTTTGACACAGAGCACTGATATGAAACAATACAATAAATACAACATTATACATCATACTTAACACTCCTTGAATTATATCAGCACATGACAAGAAAAGTGTGTGAGCATTCAGTGTAAGTAGAGAGGAGCTGTCGCAGAGGACAAAGTGATGTGAGGAAGCCTGATGTCTGCGTGTCAGGTTTCAAAATGCTAGAAGGATTAAAACTTCTCCAGCGGTTGGGTTACATGGCTCAAAAGGTAATGTAGAAGGTGGAGGAATAACTATTCTATTATTCTCCTGCCCCAATTCTTCACTTTAGCCTAAGGAGGTCTGAATATTGGTTGAAAGTATATCAACTGTACAGTGTTATTTTCATTATTTTATGCTACCTTCTTTTCACCACAAGAGGGCGCTGGTTATCTAGATGTAGCCCGAGCTTTGGACTAAACACCCTCTCAATGGTTGTCTGTGTCTCTTTTGAGGAAGTGGCTCAGAGGTGTGAAAGTGATACAAACAAAACTAAAATTTCATCCACATTTTCTTAAAATTTAACAACATATTGTTTGTTATTGTTTTTATTATTGTTGTTTTTACTGACTGTCTGTTACTACAACTACTAGATAATGTAACATACATTCCCAGGGAACACATTTCAAAATGTCACAGTAGGAAAAACACTGGTGTGTAGATGATAAAAAATAAATAATGATGGTTGAATTACATTTGGCTGCTTCAGTTTCAGAGTCCTAGTATTGTGCCTAGTATTTTGAAGAAATTCCTGAAAAATTTTCTGAAAATATTCATAGTAAAGTATGTGAAAAGAATTCATCGTATAGTATCTCGAAAAATTTCCTGAAAAAAAAATCATACTATTCTATGTCGAAAAACTTTGAAAAAAGTCATACTATTGTCATTCGAAAAATGTCCTAAAAAAAAGTCATAGTATAGCATAATGAAAAATGTCCTGAAAAAAATAATAAAGTATGTCGAAAAATGTAGTGAAAAAAAATATATTATAATATGTCGAAATATTTCATGAAAAAAGTCATATTATAGTATGTTGAAAAATGTAGTGAAAAAAAGTGATAGTTTAGCTTATCGAGAAATTTTCTGAAAAAAAGGAACAATATTGATGTTGAATAATTTCTTGAAAAAAATCATACAAGCCTTCATTAATGTTATTAGTAACACCTGTACTTTTTCTACTATGACACATCAAAATGTCTGTAAACATGAATCACTTTTAAAGGCCCTGCACGTCCATTGTAAACATACGCAGGGGATTGTAATTAATAATACCCAGGATAGCACTGCGTGTAATTCACATCCTTCCGTACTTACACTTGCTATTTTGAGTGCAAAAGTTTATTCATGCTGACAAAATATGGGAAATGCAGTGCACTATGACTACCCAGATGGTGTACTCATAATGGTCAAAAAGTGGTCGCCATCTTGTCTATGTAGCGGAAGGGGGAGGGACCACCAAACTTGTAAAAATGGCGGTGTATTTTCCACCTTGCGTGAAACAGGGGGCAGTAAGTAGTAAGTATGAGTAAAATCACGAGTATGAGTATGAGTAAAATCACGTTCATCATTATTCAGTTTTAATGTCATGCGATTGTGAAGAGAGCAAACACGCCAGCAGATATTTTGGCGACAACCGCGGTCAAATGGTAATTTTCCGTCGCTGTCCGGTTGCAATTTGCCATTAAAAAGAAGAAGAAGAAGAAGAAGAAGAAGAAGAAGAAGAAGAAGAAGCGGTCAAATGCTGCGTTCGTCTTTTCTGGGAAGTGCACAACAGCCGTGTTTGATTTGAGACAACACTACCCTATTGAAATTCACGCACTACGCAAGTAAGTACATAGTGTCCACAGTGTACTATATGGAAGTGTACTAAAGCAAGTATTCAAATTGAGATACAGCAGATGTCTAATTAGCCAAATTAAAAACACCTGTGTGGGTGTGCAGAGCTTTAAGACATAGCAAGCTTGAAATGCATGGACATGACATGCATCTATTCGCCTTCCCATGAGATCACTTTGAGTCGTGAGATGATTAAAGGTAGGGTCGGTAATGTTGAGAAACTAGCAAGAGTACGCTAGATTTGAAAAATGATCCAACCTAAAAACCCAGCCCAGTTAGAGACCAGACAAATATCAGCTCCCTTGCTCAGACTTGAAGGCCATTGCAAAAATAAAACATTGTTGTATGAACCTGAATCGCCACCCCAAACTAAAATGTTCTCATGCAACCTTTGATTCGAGGTTACCGTCAATCTTGAAAATGTATCCAGTGAAATCTCTCTCAAATTTACTGCTAATGAAAAGCCAAATGCACCGCTGGAAAGCTGAAGATCTTGCCATTCTATAAGTGTACAGGAGCAATTGTTGATGATTTTCTTCCGTAGTTGGGCATATATCACAGCTAGTTAGCAATACAACCCAAAGTTCTACCAAAGTTCAGTATCACTTTAACTGTGATTGGAGGTTACTGGCAACCCAGACATTTATCCATACTGTATCTCTGTCAATTTTACTGCTAATGAAAAGATAAATGTGTGACCACTCTGTTTCTGTTCTGCATGTTCACTCATTTATGGCACGGGAGTCGAGGTGGATGGAGCACTTGAGTATTTATTTCTCTGTGTAATGGGACACACACAACCAGACAGGAATCAGGAATACTACTGATGGTCGGCACAGCTCGCTCCAACCACAGCATGAGTCTCTTTCTGCTGCTTTACATTGTGATCGGATAGTGATACATTTCAACACAGGTTACAATTAAAACATGAATATGAAATACATAAAACATCTTTCCACATCCATATAGTCATATCAATTTAAAATGAATTAAATGTGATTTTTCCAGTACAGTTTAGGGGTAGGGGTGTATACCGGTTTTATACGTGGTATTAAAAACATGAAAATAGTAATATTGTGTAAATAATCCAGCCACGATTTATCGTGTTTAATTCAATTTAGCTCTTAGTTTAGCTATTTCTCTTTTGTGTTCTCCCACGCGCAGTAAATAAAAGCTTGTCACAGACATGACGTCATACACGCGCGCCACAAACAGACTTTAAAGTTAACACACCACAAGCAAGCGCGTGTCTTGTCTTTGTGGATAGATATACTGATTATAAAATAAAAGCTCTAAAACCTTTGACGTGTTGGAGACCCCTGGCCTATAGGACAACATTATTATTTATGCAATCAAAAAATCCACAGAAAAACAAACGTCTGTTCGCTTCCACCGCAGTGTGATATGATGTGATGTATGTGGGATGAGGTGCGGAGAAGAGAGACGCTGTTGGACGCCAAAGAATCACCACCACACGTGGAGCCGATCCGTGCAGCTCTGCAGCCTGGAAACAGTAGGTGCATGTGAATAGATGCCCACATGTACAGGCAGAGAGAGAGAGAGGGAGCTGTAAATAGACAGAGAAAGACCAGGCCTGAATGCTGTGATGCAGCTATGAATAAGAGATGTTTTGAATGCAGCTTTGTTGATGTGTGCACGCACACACACACACACACACACACACACACACACACACACACACATACACACACATACACACACGGCTCAGCGTTCCATTAGAGGAAAGCCAGGCCATTAGTAGTTTTATCTTCTTTGTGTGGGACAGCACTGACAAGACTCCCCTTTTCAACCCCCTCCCCCCGCTTTCAGCACACACCCATAATCACACACCAACACACACACACGCCAGCCTGTGTGATGCAGATATTTTGGATGGGTTACTATGGAAGTTCTTATTGGACTTTATTAGTTGTAATCCACAGAAGACATTGCACAAATGTGTACCATGATTTCCAAATATTTCACTATCCTCAAACATGTATTTTTGTATTTGTGTTGTGTAAAGTCACATCCACAAAAATACAGGGCGATTTGCAAATACGCATAACTTACTCTGTAAATACGTATCTTAAGGTTTACATGTCAAGTGATATATACGCATTTGTGCACCTATTTCTACACGTGGAATGATATTTGCTCATTTGCGGATCACTTCTTATGGGCCACGTGACATTTGTAACTTTCCTTCTGTTTGTTTACGGAATTTTGTCCGATATGTACCGCAGCAGATCTGTAGATAATTCAGAGACACAGAAGACAATTCACAAATATGTACCATGATCTACAAATATTTCACTACCCACAAACGTATTTTTGTATTTGTGTTGTGTAGTCACATCCACAAAAAAGGCCATTGTGGAATGTCTTCTGTGGATTACAACTAATAAAGTCCAATAAAAAACTTCCCTGGGTTACTACACTGAGTTTTGATGGTGGTCATAACAGCAGAGCAGGCTCTTCACAGAGAATGATTCTGCTTAATTTCCAAAAGCCTGTCTCTCTTTTCATGCTGATAAGATGCCTCAAACAGCTGACAGTGTGTGCAGAATATCTTGTCCAGTCCCTCTGAATGTGCAATTACAAAATGTCTCACGTCGGTTTGGTCTTTATTCACAAAACACTTGTCTCCGTCTGTGCAGATAACCATGCCTGTAACAGCTGACAGTGAGCACAAAGCTCAAGAGTCTTCCTCCCTCTCGCACATAAAACATGCTTTTGGTGCAACATTAAAATGTTTGTAACTGTAGCTGTGTCTTCCATCTACAGAAAACGGTCTAATAAGTGACAGCTAGACGGCACGCAATCTGTCTCTCACACCAATAAACAAGTGAACCAGCGAGTGAATGCAACTGTAAAATGTTTTAATGTATCCTTAGTTCTTGTACTGTATAATGCTGGCCACAACCTCTCTTATGCAGTTTTAGGACAAAACTGTGCACTTTGCAACTGTTTATCCCAAAGAAGGCAACATTTGGAGTTATGTGTGTGTGGTTTTCTCTGCTTTTCCTGCTTTGCAATTTTGACCATCAAAAGCCCAGGATAGAAAGATGCCACAAGAATTTAAAGTGCCCAATGTAAATTCCTATTCACCATTATAAAATGTAAATAAAGATGGACGACATGACATCTCCCCAAAAGTGAAGCCAAAACATCTCAATCGCCCCCTGGTGGCTGGCTGCAGTACAGGTCATAAAGGCGAAGAATTGTACGAGAGAGGAGATGTAACTTTAACTTTCCATAACCGTCACCAGTCTGTGTAATAGAACATTTAGATAGATAGATAGATAGTAAGATACTCTATTAATCCAGAAGAAATTTAGACATCCAGCAGCTTAAACTTGAGCTTCTAGCTCATTCCAGCTCACAGCAATTTGAGACGCTGCGGCAGACAACAAATAATAATAAACCAGCACAAACTTAGAAGGGTCCTGCCCCTTCAGGGCTTGAACCCTAATAAGGCAGATTCAAGGCAGCTGAATATAAATTCCGTCTCAGGGATTGGTCAGTTCTGTCTATTACACCCCTATTTTGTGATTAAGGCTGATAAAATACCTATAAATAATACTTAAGGAGATACTGTATAGTTTATTCTAACATTTGATTTGTTTCCTATTTAGTCATGCATACTTAATGTTATCAAGAACAACTTTATATTTGAAATATAGTTATCAGGGCCCTTAATGGCAAGTTTGTCTTTACTTTTAGCTATGCTAACGGCATGGATATAGGGATACCAGTGTTGGTCTATTGGTCCACCACTTTGGTCAAGACTGAACTATTCAACATGTTCTCATCCCAACTCGTCACATACCGCCCCTTGGCGTAGTGTCACGCCCCTTGCCTTGGCGTCACGCTATTTTCAGCATCTAAACCACTATAGTTACCCTTGGCGTCACTTTAGGATTAGGCAACAAAGACACTTAGTTAGGTTTACGAAAGAACTACATGGTTGGGCTTCAAACTACTATGTTTGTACAGTGAAAATGACACTCAACGTTGTGAACATGGGACACGAACGAACAGCCGATTTTAACGTGACGCACGTTGTTCTTATGTATCACAGAGATGCTAGCATGGCTGCAGACTCTTGTTGCCATGGCGCCGTAGAGAGAGACATGCCAGGAACTCCGTACCTGTTTTGGTTATTTTTGTGTTTTTTTTAAAGGTTAGTTTGTGTTCTTAGGCCAGTTTTATGTTATTTTGTTAAGTTTTGCTACACTTGTCACTATCTCTCCGGACCATACCCACCTGCTTCAAATCCACCACCATCATCTCATCCCCAAACAACAGAAAGTGACCATCTTAAATGACTGGCGCCCCATAGCCCTCACCCCCATAGCCAGCAAGTGTTTTGAGAAGCTGGTTAAATCCCTGATCTGCCCCATGCTTCCCCCCACACTCGACCCCCTGCAATTTGCATACCTCCCAAACAGAGGCACAGAGGACGCCATTGCCCACGTCCTACACACCGCCCTCTCCCACCTGGAAGGAAGGGACACCTATGTGAGGATGCTGTTCGTGTATTACAGCTCAGCGTTCAACACCATTGTGCCCTCAAGACTCGTCAGTAAGCTTCAGGATCTGGACCTGAACACACCACTGTGTGACTGGATCCTGAACTTCCTGATGGAACGCCCCCAGCTGGTGAGAATAGACAACCTCACCTCCACTTCACTGACTCTAAACACAGGAGCGCCACAGGGCTGTGTTCTCAGCCCCCTCCTGTACTCCCTCTACACCCACGACTGTGTGGTAACAAGAGCTTCAAACACCATCGTGAAGTTTGCGGACGACACAGCAGTCGTGGGGTTGATCTCCCATGGCGACAAGACAGCTTACAGGGCGGAGGTGACCACCCTGGAACAGTGGTGTCAGAACAACCACCTCTCCCTGAACATCTCAAAGACCAAGGAGATCATCGTGGATTACAGGAGGGGGGGTTGCACTCACCCCCCAGTCACCATCAACGGCACAGCGGTGGAAAGGGTGGACACCTTTAAATACCTGGGTGTCAACATCCATAAGGGCTTGACATGGGCCACCCACACCACCGCTGTAGTCAGGAGGACCCAGCAGAGACTATACGCTCTGAGGCGACTCAAGACTTTCAGACTGAAACCGCAAATCCTCAGGGACTTCTACCGGGGCACCATAGAGAGCCTCCTGACAGGCTGCTTCACCACCTGGTACGGCAGCTGCACCACCGTGGACCGTAAGGCGCTGGGAAGGGTGGTGTGCTCGGCCCACCACATCACCGGGTGCGAGCTGCCCAGCCTGCAGGAGCTTTACACCCAGCAGTGCCTCAGGAAGTCCCTGAGGGTCATTAAGGACACGACACACCCCCACAACAACCTGTTCTCCCTCCTGCCCTCTGGTAGGAGATACAGGACCCCCAGGACTCACACCAGCAGACTGAGGAACAGTTTTTTCCCCCAGGCCATCAGACAAATAGATAATTCATACGACACCTTCTCACACAAAAAGTACCTCAATCACATATCTTATACTGTATATACTGTATGTTCTTAATGTATATGTTCTTAATATGCCTTGTACAAAGTATTTCCTTTTATAATTGTAATATAACTTATTATTTTTAATGGAGCTTCCCAGCAAAAAGCATTTCACATGATTATACTTGTATAATCTGCGTGACAATAAACATCTTGAATCTTGAATCTTGTTGTGTCTAGTTTTGTTTCCCTTTGGAGAGCAAGGAACCGGGTCAAACACACTGCGCACACTCTAATGTGCACTCACTCCAAATTTTTAATAATACAGACTTATACGCAAACACACACACACACACACACACACACACACACAATTTAAACAGAGTTGACAATTAAATACAACTAACATTAGTTGCACAGTATACATGGATATCTTTCCACACACACATGCGTGACTCTGCCAGCTAGCCCACATGCAAACAAAGAATACACACAATCCACAAGGCCATGTCCACCCACCAAACAAACACACACGCTTATATGCACATGCTTGACCTTGATACAGACAACAGGGTGGCAATTCTCCCCATTGACTGGGTCCATTAGGGGCCAAAGTGCAGCTGAGCCACATGCTGTACTGCCACAAAGAGACACACTGGATTACAGAGAGAGAGAGAGAGAGAGACAGGCACACAATAGAGGAGGGGTGGGGGATGGTGGTGGTGGGGTTGGTTGAGAGGAGCAGGATGATGGAAGCAGAAGGAGAGAGAGAGAGAGAGAGAGAGAGGGAGGGATGGGCGGGAAGAGAAAGTAGGATTTAATGTATTTTCATAAAGGCTCCATTTTCATATTGTAAACACATTAACAGCTGACTACTGTCAAACTGTCATTTAAGTTAACTGATTGTTCATTCAGAATCTATTCATAGTGATCTGACAAACTAACAAACAGATGGGGCAAAAATGTGACCTCTGTCCAGCTCATCAAAGTATATTTTTATGTGGATTTGTTGAGATGAAAACTTTTTTTAGAGTGTTGGCAGATGAGGTCAAAGTTTGAGTGGAGAGAGGAGAGATGAGAAAGGCTTAAAGCTGGAATGGAATATTCCCTTTATGGGACATGATGTGGAAGAGTGGATGTTTTTAGAAACAGAAGACACACAGGCCCTCCTCTTTTAGTCATTCACTGACCGGTTCAAATGAACCCCTCTCTCTTCTCTGTTTCTCTCCACCCCGTATGCATCCCATACATTTTCTCACGTCTATATACTGTATCTATGAATTAAGTTCTTCTTCAGTTTCAAAGAAAAGTCAATTCCCACACACACTTATCACAGCCAATTAGACTGTTGTGAGGCTATTATATAGGCGTCATCAGTTGCTATAAGCACCATAGATGTGGGTCAGTAGGGGCCTACTATTAGTGGAGTGGATAACATCCATTTTTCAATCAAATCGTGCAAATAGTGATACAAGCACCAAATTTGGCATGATGATTGCCAAGGGGTCACTTGGCAAATATAAATGATTGGCCACTTGAAAATCCAAGATAGTGGCCATTTTTCAAGATGGTCGCCAAATTGATCTGCCGATAATGATTTATCTCATAGAAATTCATCTACTTGGTCGATCTGAGTGATCTTGGTGTCAAATTGTATGTTTTCTGGAATGCTGGATCTAACTTTGATAGTTTTAACAATTTTTAACTTCAATATGGCAGCCATTTTTCAAGATGGCTGTCAAGAGAATGTTTTTCTTAATGCATGTACTTGGTCAATTTGAATGTGTGATGTAGAGTTATATGTTTTCTTGTATGCTTGATCTAATTTTTACAGCTTTAACATCATCCAATAAGTTTTTTCTTACTTTCTGGCTGTCTGCTGAGTCTTTGCTTTGTGTTTTTTGGGGCTTGAGAGTCCACAGTTCCAGTTCTAGCACCTGGTGTTGGATATGGAACTTGTCATATTATTGTTTATCCGCTCTTTCAGGGAAGGAAACTTTGGGGGGGGATGTTGTCAGAATGTTTTTGGCATCATTGGGCAAAAAATTCCGCATATTGTAATTCAAGTGTTCTTAGAGATAACTAGACTCCTCATGGCTCTGTTTTCAGGCTTTAAAAAATCTAGCCCGATGGGAGACTTTGACCAATCACAGGTCATTTCAGAGAGAGAGCGTTCCCATTGGCTGTACATTCAACGGAGGCAGCTGTCAATCACTCGCAAACTCCGATCAGACGGTCGAAATAGGCAGCGCTGATCAAATATGATTAATTTTGTGTTACTGTAATGTCTATTTCTTACTTAAAATGTTTTCAGAATCATCCTGTAGTGCACGGTTTAGCTGTAAAATTAGGAAGTTTGCTCTGGCTGGTGGGCGGCAAGGCTCCAACTCGGCTCTGGTTGGTTGTTTTCCTCCGGTCTATGAAATCTTGCAGATGCCATTGGGAGCACCGGACACCCGAGGACACAGAGGCACATGATTTTTTCAGATTACCTGTCTCATGCACTACTGTCAGGAAATAGTAACCATTTTATATAAATAACTTTTTTAAATCATATTTGTTCTAATCTTGCTGACTGATGCTTTAATGGCCTGATAACAGTTGAATCGGGTGCTTGTCAGCTTTGCATTGATTTATTTAAAGAGTCAACATTTCTCAAGAAACATCCACATATTCCTCTTCACTTTGACTTTTTTTTCAGTAATGTAAGGCTAAGGTTTCTGATCGAAGGTTCCATCTGAGACGTGCGTCATGAATTAATGATCAGTGCTGAGTAAGACCCTGTCTCTAAGTACTGCCGGTGCTCATATCACCACTGCTGTCCCATCTGTCTGCGTGTGTGTGTGTGTGTGTGTGTGTGTGTGTGTGTGTGTGTGTTTCCCAGTTTGAAATGTGCTTGGTCTCTCTGCACACAACCTGAGGCAGTTAACTCTTCAATCACAGATATTGGCAGTTGAACCTTCTGGTCACATTAGCGCGAGAGAAAGTGAAACAGTGATGCTCGGCAAAACACAGTGTTTTCTGTGAATGAATCGAGATGATTAAAGGTAAACTTTTACTTTTAATGCTGAGGATTTGATCAAAGCAATTCATTTTTCCTACCGACTATTCTGCAAATTGACACAATAATGATTCATTTCAGTTGAAGAGAAATCAAAGAAATGCATCCCACAAGGAAACAAATGAAGTGAGGTGTAGTGACACATTTGGCCTTGGGGAGTGTAATGTTACAGTATTTCTTCAATTGCTTAAAGGCACAGTTTCACATTTTGGAAAATACAAAAGGTGGAAGTCACTCAGGTAATCAAACAACTCCACAGTGGCAAAGCCCCGGGGATTGATGAGATCCGTCCAGAAATGCTGAGCCGGACGGCAAAGCTCTCGATCTACTGGTCAGTCTACGTTCCTACTCTCACCTCTGGTCACGAGGGCTGGGTCATGACCCAAAGAACTTGATCGCAGGTACAAGCGGCCGAAATGGGTTTTCTCAGGAGGGTGGCTGGTGTCTCCCTTACAGCCCGGACACACCAGGAATGTCAGGAGTGCGTGGTGGCTGCGTGATTCACGCGTCGGGCGTTCACACCAGCTGCATTTCAGCTGCTTGTCTGCTGCGTTTCTGCTGCTGCTGTCAGCTCTTTCTTTCTACATAGAGTTTGCCTTTTAATGGCCATTTCATTTCATTATAAATATTATTTAGAATTATTTTAGACCGAGAAAGGTTCAGAAACGTGTGGTAATTTGTAAATAATAATAATAATCCACAATTAAAACTCCGTACTATATTCATTCATGGAGCTCTCTAAGTCACTGCATGTTCTAGAACACTGTCCGGCACATATTTCAGAATAAAAGCCTCGTGTTAACAAATGAAGGAATTCTGTCCACAGAAAAAAAACACTTGAGGGCTTTTATTTTGAAATGAAAGCAGGAAGTGTTGTTATAAAAATAAGTCTTTACTTTTTTTCATCTCCGGAACATATTCTACAGATAGACATTGAGACTGTAAAAATGTTGCTGGTATGATGTTAATATACAGTCAATAAATCACCTTCACTGTCTGTGACATATTCTACAGATGTCTAGACATCGAAACTGTAGTAATGTAGCTGATCTGATGTTAATATACAGTCAATAGATCATTTTCACTGTCTGTTGCTGCTGTGAGACACACGCGGCACGCATTAAAAATAGGCGAGACCTCTATTCTCTAGAAGAGATGCAGCTGAGACGCGCGTGAGGGCAGTGTGGCTGCTCTAACCTGTTAACGCAATAGCCGAAATAAAAAACAACAGGTAATTCAGCCGCCACGCGCTCCTGACGTTCCTGGTGTGTCCGGGCTGTTAGAGATAGGGTGAGAAGCTCAGTCATCCGTGAAGGACGTGAGTAGAGCCGCTGTTCCTTTGCGTTGAAAGGAGCCAGCTGAGGTGGTTCGGGCATCTAGTACGGATGCCCCCTGGACGCCTCCCTAAGGAGGTGTTCCAGGCACGACCAGCTGGGAGGAGACCACGGGGGAAACCCAGGACTAGGTGGAGAGATTATATCTCCACACTGGCTTGGGAACGCCTCGGGATCCCCCAGTCAGAGCTGGTTAATGTGGCCCGGGAAAGGGAAGTTTGGGTCCCCCTGCTGGAGCTGTTGCCCCCGCGACCCGACCCTAGATAAGCAGTTGAAGACAAGCGCCTGACAAAAGGTAATACTTAAATATGAAGCAACCACCAGTAGTCAATTAGCTTACCTTAGCTTAGCATAAGAGAGGAGAGGGAGAATGCAACATCTAGTGGCTGAATGTTATCAATGTAATCAATAGCACCTTTAAGTAATTGGCATGTTATTCATACACCATTTGGTGATACCAGGCTGCAAATGCCAACCTGCTGCAGGCACTAGACCAGAGGTCAGCAACCTGCGTCTCTTTAGCTCCTCTCCAGTGGCTCCCTGTGGATTTAAAAAAATGGAAATTAATAATAATTTTCATTTTTATTTATCATTGTTGTAGGTCTATGGTACGACGGTACAATCTGTCTGGAGCCGCAAAACATTTGATCATTGTGATGAAGGTAACACAGTTTATGAAGTATATAGTATATAAATCTACTGCAGTGAGGGCCAAAGTGCAAATGTACGAGTATTAGGGCCACATTGAGGGAAAAAAATAAATTGGAGATTTTGAGAATAAAGTCATAATATTATAAAGTAGTAATTTTACGTGTTATTTTCTTTTTTTCTCGTAAAGTTATGACTATTATCGTAATATTACGACTTTTGTTCTTGTAAAGTTATAACTTTATTCTCGTAATATTACAACTTCTTTTCTGGGAAAGTTATGACTTTATTCTCATAATATTACGACTTTTTTATCGTTAACTTATAACTTTATTCTCGTAATATTACAACTTTTTTTCTCGTAAAGTTATGACTTTTTCCTCTTAATATTACGACTATAAAAAGTCGTGGAAATCTCCGATTTTTTTTCCCTCAATGTGGCCCTATTACTCCGTACATTTGCACTTTGGCCCTCACTGCAGTAGACTTATATACTATATACTTCATAAACTGTGTTACCTTCATCACAATGATCAAATGTTTTGCGGCTCCAGACAGATATATTTATTTATTTTTTGCCTAAAATGGCTCTTTTGATAGTAAAGGTTACTGACCGCAGCACTAGAGGAAAAGTCAGGGGACCAGCAACGTCAGTAGGATTCATCGTCTGGATACCGTGAATGTCTGTGCAGAATTGAATGGAAATCCATCCAATTGTTGTGATATTTCAGTCTGGACTGAAGTAGATTGATTCATTGACACTTGATTCAGTTCAAACAGTTGTAACATATACAACAAAATAACAGTTCTATGATGACTCGGCCTCTGAAACACCCCCCCACCCTGCAGTTTCCACAGACAAGGCTCTGGAAACACCTTCTGGCTCTAGACGAGCTGTTTCTAATCCAGGAAGTGTCCATACTTTCACCCGTTCCCATTAATCTGGTGTTATATCTGGTGTGATTTATTCCATGAACGGTCAGAGCCAGTAAAGAGGGTCTGGATTAGGTCAGATCACATCTCTTTGTGTAAATGTGCATGCTGCTGTGAGATTGCATACAATCTGTGTGTATGTGTGTGTGTGTGTGTGTGTGTGTGTGTGTGTGTGTGTGTGTGTGTGTTTGGTATGTTGGGATTAGACATCCTTCAGCAGATTACTGATGCTCCATTAGAGAAAGTCTGCTGGTTTAGTAAGACCAGTTCATCAACACACTGGTGGTCAGGACCTTTACACAGTGACACCAAACACACACACACACACAAGTTGGAAAACAGTTGGCAACACTGGCCTGGGTTTCTCGGCAGGAAAATGTTTAAAACAATCAATGAGAAATGACGTAAAGAAACACAAATATAATGTGGTATCATTTTGACTCAGTATAAATGAATAAATTTGATGATACCTTTGAATCAGTATAAAATAGGGCTGTCAAAGTTAACACAATAATAATGCCAACGCAAATTCATTTTAACGCCACTAATTTCTTTAATACATTTTTCGGTTGTAGCGTGCTCATGTGTATTTGTATACTGGTATCATATGAAACTAGAAAATCTAATGAATCTATCGGTACCAACCATGTCATACTAGCTTGTCGGAAAGGAGCCTAAATAACGCTCCAAACTCACTCTAAGAAAAGTCCCTAAAAGTACAGGCCAAACCTGTTAATATGAAGGAATTTTCTCTATCAATTTTTCACAGGAGTTTTTCCCTGTATTTTTACGTCATTGTTAGAACAAGAACCTCCGCTAGCGCAAAAGTTGGAAGAGGCAGAGACCATCACAAAGTTTAGATTTGGAGAAACCTTTCTCACACCTCTGTGGTAAAAAATCAACAGTTGATGTCTAACCAGAGTGATTTATGTTAAGGACTTAACGTTAGCTCAATATTGTTTTAGTTGGAAAGCTGCTTTATTGTTTAGTTCAGCTGTTGTCTACCGTTGACCGAGACTAACGCAAGTTTGATATCGTAATTTATGTTTTAACAATGTTTATATTTTAGACTTCAGTGGACTTCAGGTAGAGTTAGCCCCAGTTTTAGCCTCAGGTAGTCCACAAAGGTCGATAGCTAACGTACAAATGCTAGCGTTAGCGTCTGTTTTCCCTCCTGAATGTAAAGGTTGGGTCTGCTATTTGGCTCGGTATAGAGGACATCCTGTAAATTTACGGAATTTTCCGTTTTAGGATTAACAGAAGAGTCCGTGAATGGTATGGAGGACATCCTGTAAATCAACAGAAATGTATGTTTTAGGGTTGACGAAAATGTCCTGGTAATTTTCTGCCAGGACGTTATCTGTTTTTTTACGGATTTTTTTCTTAGAGTGCTTACACTAAATTTTGGCGAGGCAAAACAGGCATGACCATTTTCAAAGGGGTCCATTGACCTCTGACCTCAAAATATGTGAAAAAAAATGTATTCGACAGATACCCACGAGTCTCCCCTTTACAGAAATGCCCACTTTATGATAATCACATGCAGTCATGGTCAAGTCTAATCAAACACAAGACTTTCAACCAGAAGATCGGAGTTCATGTCCCGTGTGAAACTAAAAGTAACATTGACTCATGTTGCAACGTCACACTTTAATCACGTGACTCGTCGGTATCGTCAGTCACGTGTGTCACGTGAATCTCTAGTCGGTAAAGTTAACGTCGACCACGACCATTTCCTGACCCTACCTAAGTGGTTTTGTTGCCTAAACCTAACTTCGTGTGAAAACATAAGTTTATTTTGAAAGGACACTATGCATGTAACAAGCGTATATTGACATGCCGTTCCTGGTCCGTCCAAAAGTAATGCAAGAGGGGGACCCCGTGCATCTGTCTCCGATGCCGAGGGACAGGGTCTGAAATTAGCACCCACCAAATGCGGGTAAATTGTTGGCAGTGGCAGATAAAACCATCAGGCCACCTGCCACTTTGGCAGGCAGGGAAAACGCTAAGGACGTCCCGTCGTCCCTGAACGGAAAAAATATGATTAGGGAGGATGAAATTTTGGGACAAGAGTTGAGAGAAAACTACTTGTTACATAATGAAAATGACTGCATGTTTTGTGTAGCGCACCGTTAATATTAAACCTCCTTGACAACATATGCGCACACACACGCATACACACTGTATGCGCTCGATCCGTCCCGCACGTACACACACACACAGCCTCTGATCTCAGGACAGCTGCAGCGTCAACGGGAATTATTCTCAAGTCAAAGAGGTAAACTTTCTAGTATTAATGTTTCCAGTTAGCTAACGTTAGACTGTTTGATGTTAATGGTAACGTTACAGTTAGCTCACATTAGACTGTTTGATGTTAACGGTAACGTTACAGTTAGCTCACATTAGACTGTTTGATGTTAACGGTAACATTACAGTTAGTTACCGTTAGACTGTTCGATGTTAACAGTAACGTTACAGTTAGCGTACGTTAGACTGTTTGATGTTAACAATAACGTTACCAGTTAGCTAACGTTAGACTGTTTGATGTTAATGGTTACATTGCCATTTAGCTAATGTTAGACTGTTTGATGTCAACGGTAATGTTACAGTTAGCTAACGTTAGACTGTCTGATGTTAACAGTAACGTTACAGTTAGCGTACGTTAGACTGTTTGATGTTAACAATAACGTTACCAGTTAGCTAACGTTAGACTGTTTGATGTTAATGGTTACATTACCATTTAGCTAATGTTAGACTGTTTGATGTCAACGGTAATGTTACAGTTAGCTAACGTTAGACTGTCTGATGTTAACGATAACGTTACCAGTTAGCTAACGTTAGACTGTCTGATGGTAACGATAACGTTGCCAGTTAGCTAACGTTAGACTGTCTGATGTTAACGATAACGTTACCAGTTAGCTAACGTTAGACTGTCTGATGTTAACGATAACATTACCAGTTAGCTAACATTAGACTGTTTGATATTAACGATAATGTTACCAGTTAGCTAACGTTAGACTGTCTGATGTTAACGATAACGTTACCAGTTAGCTAACTTTAGACTGTTTGATGTTAACAATAACGTTACCAGTTAGCTAACGTTAGACTGTTTGATGTTAATGGTTACATTACCATTTAGCTAATGTTAGACTGTTTGATGTCAACGGTAATGTTACAGTTAGCTAACGTTAGACTGTCTGATGTTAACGATAACGTTACCAGTTAGCTAACGTTAGACTGTCTGATGGTAACGATAACGTTGCCAGTTAGCTAACGTTAGACTGTCTGATGTTAACGATAACGTTACCAGTTAGCTAACGTTAGACTGTATGATGTTAACGATAACATTACCAGTTAGCTAACATTAGACTGTTTGATATTAACGATAATGTTACCAGTTAGCTAACGTTAGACTGTCTGATGTTAACGATAACGTTACCAGTTAGCTAACTTTAGACTGTTTGATGTTAACAATAACGTTACCAGTTAGCTAACGTTAGACTGTTTGATGTTAATGGTTACATTACCATTTAGCTAATGTTAGACTGTTTGATGTCAACGGTAATGTTACAGTTAGCTAACGTTAGACTGTCTGATGTTAACAATAACGTTACCAGTTAGCTAACATTAGACTGTTTGATATTAACGATAATGTCACTAGTTAGCTAACGTTAGACTGTCTGATGTTAACGATAACGTTACCAGTTAGCTAACGTTAGACTGATGTTAACGATAACGTTACCAGTTAGCTAACGTTAGACTGTCTGATGTTAACGATAACATTACCAGTTAGCTAACGTTAGACTGTTTGATGTTAACGGTAACGTTACAGTTAGCGTAGGTTAGACTGTTTGATGTTAACGGTAACATTACCAGTTAGCTAACGTTAGACTGTTTGATGTTAACGATAACGTTACAGTTAGCTAACGTTAGACTGTTTGATGTTAACGGTAACGTTACAGTTAGCTAACGTTAGACTGATGTTAACGATAACGTTACAGTTAGCTAACGTTAGACTGTTTGATGTTAACGGTAACATTACAGTTAGCTAATGTTAGACTATTTGATGTTAACGGTAACGTTACAGTTAGCGCTAACGAGCCGTCAGCAGACGTTTGTATTTACAGTGAGCGAGCTGACGATAACGTTACGTTAATGAGGAGTCAAAACTCCTCCACAGCTCAAATCATGTTACTAATGTTAACCACTCATTTACCTACTTACTCCTCTCTTCGTCCCCTTTGGGTAACAAGGCTGCAATGAATGAATTCTGTCCGTACCAACATGCTGCGTCTCTTCCCATCACAGGAGCATTTCCAGCAGCTCCTCCAACTTTAGGAGCAGCTAGCAGGGTCGGTTCCAGCTAGCAGGGCCGGTCCTAACTTTTTGGGGGCCCTATGCAAAATCTTGTTCGACCAAATGCTGTTTTTTTCACAGCAATATAAAATAGATAATAGAAAGGGAATTATGACCTGATTATAAATATTATATTTAAATAATCATAATCTTTTGAATTGTGTTTTTATGCAAATAACCACTACAGATGGCAATAACAAAGTACAGTACAGTACTGTGTAGGCTACCGTACCCTTCCACCCCCAGAAGCTACGGTGTAATTCAAAAATGCCACAGTGGCAGGAAGTGAAAAAAGCTAATTTCAGACCCTGCCGAGGGGCGCTGACCAAGTGGCAGTAGTGGCAAGTTGGGAGTGAGAATGTGTTGGGGGGGTTCAGTGTCTCGCTCAAGAAAACTTCAACATACAGACAGAAGGATCCTCAATATTAGCTTGATGTCAACACAGGAGTATAGACTAGACCAATAAAAAATGTCATACTGAAAAGATTTTAGTTATTGAAATTGTGATTTTGCGAAGACTGTAATGTCCAGATACTTTCTTCATCTCTTTAATCCTCTAGGTCTTTAGAAGAATGAAGGGATATTAATTCACCAGTATGTATGTAATAATGAACGCTCCCAAGTCTTAACAACAGCACATACGGCTGCTCTTCCCATTCTGTTGACACGGCATGAATATAGCATCAGTACATCGGGAGCTGAGCACCACAGCTCTCCAGCTGACCTCCTGCCTCCTGCTCTTGGGAATCAATAGTGTCAAGGAAAAAAGAAAACTCCTCCAGGTTTTTGTAGGACAGTGAGACAGCCAATTTCCCGGTCATTTCACACCTTCTGTGTAAGTGGTTGACCGCCTGTGCTCCCAGTGTGCACTCCAGCAGCACAGCGACGGCGGGTACACGAAATCTTCTGCCGTTGAATGGAAATGGATTTTTTTTTTTCCAGAGGGACTTTAAAGAGTGGCGGACCATGACCCTAAGAGGTGAAGGGGACTAATTTCATCTAGCCAGCATCCTGGTATCTCTACTCTGTGAGACGGTCACAGCTCTTAATGGAGCCTGTAAAGTGTCATATCTCTTACAGTGACGGAGGGGGGGCTGGGGGTTCCCATCTATATTCCTCCTCTCTTCATCTCTCTCCGTCCTGTTTTTGCAGCTGCCATCCTGGATTTACATTCCTCAACATAACTTCACTGTATTCATGCTCAGATAAAACAACTGTCTGTTCTGTTTTAACGTGTTTTTAAACTGTGTGTAGTGGGTTTATCACAAGTTTTAATAATGATGTCATTTGGTATTTTTACTGCTGTAAGGTCAGGGTCAGTGTAATGAGAGCTCGCCGTTACTGGATGTTAATCATAGTAAATATAATTATAACTATAATTACAATGCAGAAATGGTTATTGAACACACTTATTTACACAGATTGGTAACAGGGTTAAATAAACACACAGAAGGTATTTAAATAGATGTATTTATTGATTGATTCATTTATTGTCGATGTATTTCAGTGGTGTGAGTGTGGTGTGCGGAGCGTTTTACAGCGGGGACACGGGGCGATTCCTCCTCGTCGTTCTCCTGTAAAGGATCAAAATACGCATTAAAATGCACATTTATGTACAACCCCAGTAGTGGAGGAATGTAATGTGGGGTAAGGAAATAGTAGATTGATTAGACACAAAGCTGGTATTAACATTAAAACAGTCTGGGGAAGCTCATTTTGAAAAAATGTCTTAACCTATAACTGATCCTCGTTAACCGATTATTAACCATTAAACGACAAGATTTGTGCCTCTCATGCAGCGGTGTACCAGCTGCAGGAGCACAGCAGATATTGGTTGATGGGAGTCTCCAGTTCTCCGTCCGGGAGCGTTAACTTAGCAGCTACGATGCTGCGTGTAGTGTCGCGGACATGCCGTCACTTTCCCAGTAAAAGTCTCCACCACACATTTAGTTTAGTTTAGCAGGTCCCGGAGTAGTCTGCCCGGAGTAACTTTAGCGAGTGGCCAACAAACAGTGTGTGTATTTGTGTTACGTTAGCAGCTTTAGCATTGCCAGAGGCTTCGTGTTCGCCGCCGCACACGTAGTCTGAGTAACTTTAGTGAGTTTCCAACATACTGTGTGTGTGTGTTGGTGGTGATTGTGAGGTTGTTGGTGGCGTTCTAGCTGTGAACGTAAGTGTAGCAGTGTGTGTACTCCTCTGCTCAAGCGAGCCAGAAACCGGAGCCGACTTCCTGTATCCTGCAACTCCAGCTCTGCCTCTTAAGGTGGGCTGTTAAGGTGGACCAGCTTTTCTCCTTAAAGTGACGAGCCGCACCTCTGAGCAGCTGAGCTTTTGAGTTCATTATTAACATTTCTTTTAACCGCTTTAACCGATAGCGTTAATCGATTAAAATGCTTAATGTCGGTTAACAGTTAAACGGTTAATTATGGACATCCCTATAACTGTCATTTCGACATCATGCATGTACTTACCTCTGCCTGTTTCCATCTCCCAGGGTGTTCAGGTAAAAGAGTTCCCTGGGAGCTCGCGCACCAATAAATAGTTCCGGGAGGGAAAAACCAGTGGGAAGTGGGTAGAGGGAAGCTCGGCGGGACTGTTTTAAATGTATTTATTCATGTGAAATATTTGTTGGTATTTAGGAAAGATATTCAGGTGTGTATATATTTATTAAGAGTATTTATATTTTGGGTAATGGTTTTATGTAAATAGATTTGTATATTTTTGTATATTTGTGGGTTGTATTTAATATCAGGAATGGTATGTGCCAATTGAACTGGCTATATAAGGCTGGTGAATCTCAGTCGAGTGGGCGATGCTAAGGTGGAGGACAACATGTGTGCACGGTGCTGTGAAAGGAAAATCAAATGTTTTCATGCTGAAATGCCATCCTGTCGTGGACTTCTCCTCAATTGCCTCTTGGACCGCTCGGGCATTCTAATAGTCAGCTTTACCACAATAGACATCATAATAGGGAGAGTGGGGGTGGGGGACTCTTTACTGGGGTAAGAAATTGATGTGCTGAAACCAGATCCGTGTCTTGGGAAGACCTCCAACATCGCTGGGTGTGAATGTGAGCGTGGTGCAATGGTGACAATGGTGACAATGCCACGGTTACCAGGCTTTCTGCTTTCACCTGTTGTCATTATGCTAAGCTAAGCTAACCGGCTGCTCTAGAGCTGCATATCAACTGTACAGGCATGAGAGTGGTATTAAAGGGACTGTTTGTAAGAATTAGAAATGTCTTGTTAACAGCGACACCTGTGGCTAAGTTTGGAAATAAATGAAAGGATTGGCTCCGATTTTTTGAAGTGGGCTTGTATGTATACTCCCTCATTCTGTGAGGTAAAAGTACTGTTTTTGTGAATGTAGTCTGGTGGCTTTGAAGACAGCGATGTCAGTCCTCGTCAGAAAGAAAGAGCTGTCTGATGGTGAGGTAAAATGTTGAAAATATTCTAAATATAGCGTACCCTTAAATTGATATTGATTGTTTCTAAGTGGCTATAATTAGTTTTTCTGCTGCTACCATCCACAAACACTTAACCATGCCATCAGAAAGCCCTTTCTTACGGGGACTGAAGCCTTTATATAACTGTCTTCAAAGCTACCAGACTGCATTCACAAAAACAATAATGTTATAGAACATTGGAGTTGCTGGTCCACCGCCGCGTTGATCAGTTAGTTAGTTTGGGTTATTGTGTGACATTCAGATCTGAACTAACGTGGTGTCCAAACAGCAGCACGTCGCTTAGTTTCCGTGCCGGTACACCTGTCTGCTTCTCCAAACTGGGAACATGCCGACCGCCATTTAATCTCACTGCATCACAGACCATAAGGATTTATATATAATGTATATGTAGCAGTGTCATCATGCAGAAACCTACGTCAGGTTTGGATTTTAATGCATAAGGAACACCACTGGAAAGTTACAGAATGATATAAAAACCTAAAAAAAAAAAAATAAATAATGGACCTGCCATTAAAGCAGCTGTTTCATTGAATCGTCATCTTACTTAGACTTCCTTAAATTTGAGTCCAGTGTCCTGTCTCATATTACAAGACCTCTCCTGACAGATGGTGCCAATTTACTCAAATCTCCTGATTTAGCACAGACCAGATTTGGATATGGCCAGTTTGGGCCCAACACCAGGCTGAAAGTCATTCAGTGTGATGTTATCACAGTAGGAATGAAGCGCTGCTCAGGAGAGCTGTCTGGACCGGACTCCTATCTGAAGAACGCTGCGAGTATAGCCGGGAGTAAATATCATAAGGATGGACTGCTGCTCCGCTCTGAATGCACAGCCTGAAGACAGGATACATGCAGGCGCCACTAAGGTCTCACTTTTCCATTGAATGTAGGACAATATTTGAATGGTTTTCATCATTAGAATAGACAATGTTGTCTGAAAATGAAATCTCTTTTCCAGTCTTTATTTAATCCTTGAGATTCCTTATGCTATTTATAGAGGGCTGTTCTCATGCACCGTTTGCAGCTATACCTACGAAAAGTAACGTACTGTAATTTTGTATACTTCCCACAAAATCAATTTGTATGTAATCCATGTAATCGTGAACCAGGAGCAACAAACACTGTGTAAGGAGGAGATCGGGATTGATGGATGAGTCATATAACTCAGAACTTTCGACCAGGACGTTCAACTAAGTAGTTCTGTTGCCAAAACCTAACCAATTTGATCTTTTTCTAAACCTAACCATGTCAATCTTTTTCTCAACCTAAGTAGTTTTGTTGCCTAAACCTAACTAAGTCGATCTTTTCCTAGACCTAACTAAGTAGTTTTGTTAACTAAATCTAACCAAGTTGTTTCCTGTGAAGACGTAAGTTTATTTTCAAAAGACTGTATGCATGAAACGAGCAGAAATCGACACGTGTTGCTGGACATTCGTCACGTGTTGCTGGACATTTGTAGGAAAACGCACAAAAAATGAGGAATAACTTTTCGTAAGATATCATTGAACCGTTGTATGAGAATATGTTGTTTATGGTGACATCTACATACACATGAGAATGAATGAACTGTGTGCTGCTGGGCTGATTAATTGTACATATGTTGCATGTTACATTAGATACACAATTTCAGTTTTAATAAATTGTTACTATTGTTACTATTAATTTTTCTAATAATTTTAACTTTATTTGATAATTGTTAGTTGTACATATTTGTGTTAATTTCATATTTAGAATTTCGTTTTCGCTCTAAACAGAAATGAACGAGCATCGCTCAAAACAGTGAGGCGACACACGTCAGCTAAAACCACAATATCACTCTATATTTCAGCTGCTTGGCAGTAATGTTAGCTGACCAGACCAAGGTCTCTCCATGAATCAATGCTGATCCTAGTGTTGGCTTTACCTGCTTCAGCCCCACTGCTTCAGCCTCTAGGGCTGAAGCAGGAAGAGAAATGTTATCATCTCCGACCGGGTGCTGGTGTCTCCCTCCGGCACCCGGTCGGAGATGATAACGTAACTCGTTGCGGAGCCCCATCACTTCACAAGACACGGGAAATCTCTGTTGGTCTGGAGGAGCTGCAGCAGTTATTTCTGCACAAACGTCCACTGTACATTCACTAGATATTCTCAGAGCTACGAAGTCTCCTGCAGTGTGTAGTGTGCACGCATGCACGTTTAGAGGTGGAGCGAGACAGCGAGAATGCGCACGGTGTGTGAGTGAAAGCAAGCAGGCAGATGAGCAGAAACTCCGGCCCGGTAGATTTATACATGTAAGAAGTTACAAACAGTCCCTTTAAAGAGTTTAATTAGGTTGAGCAGCAGTACAGAACATGGGCTTGTTGGTTTATATGCGTGGTTCTGCCAAAGAAATACAACATGGTTCAGACAACATTGCAAAGGAATTATACAGTACATACATACTTTATATATATATAAACTGTGCACCACTCTAAAGGCAGGATTCTCCCTCCAAATTATATAGACTTATACATACTATCTCCTTTAATCATCACCTATGACTCACTAGGAGTGTGTGTCTGCAGGGGCACTGCCCACCGTCTGCAAATATCAAATAACAAATCTTGCATATCATCCATCCATCCATCTTCAACCGCTTATCCGGGTTTGGGTCGCGGGGGCAACAGCTCCAGCAGGGGACCCCAAACTTCCCTTTCCCGGGCCACATTAACCAGCTCTGACTGGGGGATCCCGAGGCGTTCCCAGGCCAGAGTGGAGATATAATCTCTCCACCTAGTCCTGGGTCTTCCCCGAGGTCTCCTCCCAGCTGGTCGTGCCTGGAACACCTCCCAAGGGAGGCGCCCAGGAGGCATCCGTACTAGATGCCCGAACCACCTCAACTGGCTCCTTTCGACGCAAAGGAGCAACGGCTCTACTC